>PVJA010017102.1:0-42039 GCA_004027025.1 Myocastor coypus | reverse complement strand
TTTTTGAGACAGGGTCTCGCTATGCAGTTCAGACTGGCCTTCAGCTCACTTTGGTAGCCCAGGCTGGTCTTGAACTCGCGCCGATCCTCCTGCCTCAGCCTCCCAAGTGCTGGGATTACAGGCGTGCGCCACCACGCCCGGCTCTGATGGCTCAATCTTGCAATTCTTTTACCCAGCTTCCCAGAGGGCTGGGATTCCTGGTGTGTGCCACCACACCGGCCATGTGGGCATGTGACTTTCTGATCTCCCATCTGTGATAGCTGGAGGATTGTACTTGAAGTTGAATGTGCTGTAAGTGTTCAAGAAACACTGGGCTTGGGAACAGTGGCACATGCCTGTAAGCCTGACTACCTGGGAAACTGAGACAGGAAGCTCATGAGTCAGAGGCCCGCTTAGGCAAGTTAGTGAGATGCTGTCTCAAAATAAAAACTAAAAAGGACTATGGTGTGGCTCAGTGGTGAAGTGCTTGTCTAGAGTGCTGAATTAAAATATAATTTTTAAAGCTGTGCTGCGACAAAGGGGCCTCAGCTGGCATAGGACCAGGGGGATGCATGGTAAAAGCTAAAAGCTAATCTAATGAGGTTGGGTGCTAGATATTCCCAGGCCCCAGCTTTCTGTACCTGATGGAAGAATGCCACTTCCACTGGCACAGGGAATGAAACTAGATGTGGTGGTGCACACCTGTAATCCCAGCACTTGGGAGGCTTAGGCAGGAGGATAAGTGCTTGTTTGAAGCCAGCCCAAGCTACATAGTATAATACCAGCCTGGCCTATGCAGCAAGACCCTGGCTCAAAACCAAACCAAATCAGATCAGACCAAACCAAATCAAAACCAGACTGAAGCCCAATGGGGTCTTCTGCCACTTGCTAATTATCAGGTATCTGTTCTGCCACTTGCTAATTATCAGGTATCTGTGGCTTTAAATATTCAATGTCCAGGGGCCCAGTGGGATGGCTCAGTAGTCTAAAGCCCCTGCTTGGGAAAGCTTGGGCAGCTTCAGGGACCACGGTTCGATCCCTGGCACCACATGCTGCACCAGCCCTGCCCTCGGGGCAGGCTGAGTAGGCCATAAAAATGAGTGAGTAAACAAATAAAGGTTCTGAAACAAGAAAAAAAAAAAATGTCCAGAGCAGTGATTTTGAGTGATATCTTTTCAACTCTTCAGTAAACAAAATGTGGTCCATGCAAGGGGATATTACTCAGCCTTAAAAGCAAAAGAAATTTTGTTTTTGCTGCAAGGGGATGGAACCCAGAGTTTTTACTCTGAGTTATATCTCTAGCCTATTTATTTATTTCTTAGAATCAAACTCAGGACCTTGCACTGCTAGGCAGGTGCTGTGCCACTGAGCTATATCCCCTGAGCTAGATCCCCAGACCTGATTTTTAAAAAATTTTTAAATTTTTTTTGTCTTTTTGAGACAGGGTCTCACTGTACAGTTCAAGCTGGCCTTGAGCTCAGTTTATAGCCTAGGCTGGTCTCAAACTCTCACCAATCCTCCTGCCTCAGCCTCCCCAGTGCTGGGATTACAGGCGTGCGCCACCACGCCCGGCTTGATTTTTTATTTTGAGACATAGTTTCATTTAACCACTGAGCTGTCCAGGCTGGGCCTCAACTTGTTATTGTCCTGCTTCTGCCTCCCTAGAAGCTGGGATTACAGGTGTACACTATCACACTGGCAACGGGTGAATCTTGGGGACATTTATGGCCAGTGAAATAAGCCAGACCCAAGAAGTCAATTCTGTGTGATATCCCTCCTGAAAATGGTGTAGCAGATGTCAGGGTTGGGAGAGAGGACCACCTGTGCTTGGAGGCAGAGCTTCAGTTTGGGAAGAGAAGAGGTGCTGGGGAGGGTGGTGGTGATGGTTAACAACCATGTGCTCAGTGCCACCAAGCCGAGGCAGATGGATATCATGCTTGTGCATTTTACCGTCT
This sequence comes from Myocastor coypus, assembly GCA_004027025.1. NCBI lineage: Eukaryota > Metazoa > Chordata > Mammalia > Rodentia > Myocastoridae > Myocastor > Myocastor coypus. The sequence continues at coordinate 40,105 of PVJA010017102.1, read as the reverse complement.
TCTTGGGCAGCCAGGCAGGTACACTACAGGGCCAAGTGGGTGAAAACAAATTCCCAGGAGCACACATGTCAGGTTTAACAAAATAGATACAAGTAATGCTGAAGGGGCACAAATGCAGCCTTCACTCTTTGCTTGGAATTGAGTGCACACCACTGAGACCAGAGACCGGGTGGGATTCAGGGTTGCAGAGCCAGAGGCCTGGTGGGAGGGATGGGGAGTGGCTACTGTCCCTGGGGTCAAGGCCTATGCTGTGAAGTCCAGTGGGAATCCCCTGGGGTCGGGGAGGAGCTGGGGTTCCCTACTACAACCTTTTTCAAAACCCAAGACCAAAGCCCTGTCCCCCTTTCTCCCTGGAGGGAACTGATGCCCCAAGCTACAGGTCCAATTTGTCTACTGGAGCTGCTGAGTGAAAGCAGAGCTGCATGGTGGCTTTTGTTTGACTTTCCTGATCTTTAAGACCACCATGTTCAAAATTTCCTTATAACAAATCCCCAAGGGGCGTGGTGGTGCACGCCTGTAATCCTAGCACTCGGGAGGCTGAGGCAGGAGAATAGATATGAGTTCGAGACCAGCTTGGGCTATAAAAGTGAGCTCAAGGCAGCCTGAACTGCATGCATAGTGACAGCCTGTCTCAAAAAGCCAAAACAAAACAAAACAAAAAACCCTCAAAAAACAAAAAATGAAAAAACAAATCCCCTTTCCCTGTAATACCCATGGCAGCTTGCTTGGCTGGTTAAACCTTGTATGAAAATCAGTTCTATAAAATAGAAGTGTTGCTGGGCGTGGTGGCTCATGCCTGTAACCCCAGCACTCGGGAGGCTGAGGCAGGAGGATTGGTGAGAGTTTGAGACCAGCCTGGGCTACAAAAGTGAGCTCAAGGCCAGCCTCAACTGCATAGCAAGACCCTGTCTCAAAAAGACAAAAAAAAAAAAAAAAAAAAAAAAAAAAAAAAAAAAAAAAAAAAAAAAAAAAAAAAAAAAAAAAAAAAAAAATAGAAGTGCTAGGGGCTGGGGAGATAGCTCCAAGGTACAAGTGCTTGCCTGGCACGTGCAAGGTCCTGAGTTTGAACCCCAGTCCTGCAAAAAAATAAAATAAATAAATACATAAAATAGAATTGTTAGCTGGGTGTGGTGGTACACACCTGTAATCTCAGCACTTGGGAGGCTGAGGCAGGAGGACCGATGTGAGTTCGAGACCAGCCTGGGCTACCAAATTGAGCTCAATGCCAGCCTGAACTGCATAGTGAGACCTGGTCTTAAAAAGACAGAAGAAATGGAAGTGTTCACTTTCACTTCTTGAGAGGTGAGTCTGCACTTTTTTTTTTAACCATCTGGGGAGAGAAGTACATTTAATTTGATTTTAAAAATAAGTGTAAATTGAACATCTATGTTCTTTGTCAGTGAGGTCTCAATAACTTCTATTCCACAAATTCGGAAACTCTGGCTCTCTCTGCCTTTCCATTGTAAGGGCACTGATAGAAGAGCAGATTTGAAGAAAAAATGTAGTGGACTTGTACACTTATTATTATAGCAAAAGTTAGAAATCAGTGATCACAGGCTGCTTCAGCCTGTCAGGTAGGTATCGTACTGCATTCATTTAGCCTTGACTGTCTAGGTCCAGATGTTCCCCCTTAATGTGTGGGCCCAAACTGACTATCTCCAGCTTGTGTTTAAGACTACACAGTAATGCAAGGTGGTGAGTTCAAACCCTGGTGCTGACAAAACAAAAAACAAAACAAAAGAAAAATAAAGGTCGGTGAGATGGCTCAGCAGTCTAAAGCACCTGCTTAGGAAAGTTTAGGTAGCTTCAAGGACCTCAGTTTGATCCCTGGTACCACATGCTGTGCCAGCCCCATCCCCAGGGCAGGCTGAGTCAGCCATAACACAAATAACTAAAGTTTAAAAAAACAAAAATTAGCCGGGCGTAGTGGCTCATGCCTGTAATCCTAGCACTTGGGAGGCTGAGACAGGAGGATTGATGTGAGTTCGAGACCAGCCCGGGCTACCAAAGTGAGCTCAAGGCCAGCCTGAACTGAACATCAAGACCCTGTCTCAAAAAAGACAATAAATAAATAAGTAAATAAAACAAAAAATAAAATAAATAAAAATACACAGTGATTCCAACTTGCTTCAAGGGATTCAAGGCCAGCATGTTTCAGGGAAAGACTGATCCACTTCTGCTACACCATAGGAACTGGGGGGAAAAAGAGACTTACTTTCTTTTTCTCTTTCTCTCTTTCTTTCTTTCTTTCTTTCCTTCCTTCTGATATAGGGGAATGAAACTCCCAACCTGAAAGATACCTAGGTTCATGTTCTTTAAAACTGAAGAATAAATTTTAGGAACAACAGAAGTTAAGAGCAGAATATATTTATTTCGGGGAAAGAAAGCTCCTGCCCAAGAGAGGGACAGAAGGGGGACCAGAATGAGTTGTACAGAAGGCTGCCTTTTCTAGGGAGTTTTATAGAACAAAACCTCGTGGTGAGGTAGGTCTAAGATAGAAAACATGGGAACTCACAAGGTGGGCATGAGGTGGGACAAAACTGGCCAACCAGTAAGACTACAAGCACCACTGCTCAGGAAAAATTGATTAAATCCAGGACTAAATGGGGAAGGGAGTCAGAGTCATGTGGCAAGCGGGCATGGCAAGTGGGCCTGAATACCAAATCGGGGCTTTTCCTGGTTTAGTGACTTGGAGTCCTTAAGGTGACAGACTCATTTAGAATATCAATTCTGGATGCCAATGTTTAGGGAGGTACGTGGCTGTATTGTTCACTCTTTTGTCTTGAGGTCTGGCCCACAGCAGGGGTCTGCCTCTCTCAAAGTTGCAAAGTCATCTTGTCTTCCATATTCTCTTCTTTTTATTTTATTTTATTTTATTTTTATTTTTATTTTTATTTTTTCATATTCTCTTCTTGAGGACCCAGCCCTGTCCGACTGCCTGTAATATTTACCTAATTTAGCTGCCTATTACATTTTTCTTCCTCCTCCTCATCCTCCTCTGCCTCCGCCTCCCCCTCCCCCTCCTCCTTCTCCTTCTCCTCTTCTTCCTTCTTCATTTTTTTCTTTGTGGCTGGATCAGCCAGCCCTGGGGGCAGGGCTGGCATGTGGTGCCAGGGATCAAGCTTTGGTTCCTGAGCGTACCTAAGCTTTGCTAAGCAGGTTCTTTAGACCACTGAGCTATGTTACCAGACTCTTGTTCTTCTTTGTCTTTTTTTTTCTGTTCAGGCTGACCTTCAACTCATTTTGTAGCTCAGGCTGGCCTCAAACTCACAGCACTCCTCCTGCTTCAGCCTCCCAAGTGCTGGGGTTATAAGGCGTGCACCACCACACCTGGCTGGAAACTGTTTCAAAGTGCTGTTTTTCCTTTTGACCTTTCTGTTAACCCTAATTTTCTTCCAGAGTAGAAAAAAACAAAACACAACAATAACTTCTTCAATTTTTTTTTTTAACAGAACCATGGATGGAACTCAGGCCCTTCAAGCGCTGATCCTACTGAGCTATCTCCCAGCCCCCCAACTTCTTCAACTTTTGAGTGACCCTAACTTGTGACTTTAGGGGTCTACAACTTACACACCATTTCCTGGGCTACTATGTGTGCACTAATGTCTCTAAACAACAAAAAAGACTAATGACATCTCTGAAGCATGTCAATATTTTAGAAATAAGTTGTATGTATATATGTACATATGTATGTGATACAGGGCCTTGCTACTCAGCTCAGACTTGATCCCCTTTTCTCAGCCTTCCAGCACTGGCATTACAGGGGTACACCAGCTCATCAGTGTGCCTGGGGCTGGGCCAGTACCACATGTGCTACCGGGGAATGAAGCTGGGTCCTTGTGTTTATAGACAGGCATTAGACAGCTGAGCTATCTCCCTGGCCCCAATATATTGAGTTTATGTCAAGAAGTAGTTTAGTTCCCAGCACTTGGGAGGCTGCAGCAGGAGGATTGGTGTGAGTTCGAGACCAGCCTGGGCTATAAAAGTGAGTCCAAGGCCAGCCTGAACTGCATAGCGAGACCCTGCCTCAAAAAGACAAAAAAAAAAAAAAAAAAAAAAAGTAGTTTAGGGCTGGTGAGATAGCTCAGTTGTCTGGAGCATATGCTTAGGAAAGCTTAGGCAACCGCAGGGGCCACGGTGGTTTGATGTCTGGCACCACATGCTTCACCAGCCCCACCTCCAGGGCAGGCTGAGCCAGCAGTAATATTTAAAAAAAAGAGACCAGCCTGGGCTACAAAAGTGAGCTCAAGGCCAGCCTGAACAGCAAGACCCTGTCTCAAGATAAAAAAGAAAAAAAGGAAGTAGTTTAAAATTTTCACTTGAGGGGCTGGGCAGATAGCTCTGTGGCATAAGTGTCTGCCTGGCAAGTGCAAGGTTGAGAGTTCAAACCCCGGTCCTGGAAAAAAAGGAAAAATTTCATTTGATTCCTGAAGTGAATTTGAACCTCTCTAAACTTAAGAACTTGTTGCTTAAACTCACTCTTCCTGCATTGCCATTCAAGCAAAAAAGAGAAGGAAAAAAGAAAAAGCAGAACAGTACACCCATTTCTGTGGGAAAGCCCAGGACACAGAGCCTGGCCCAGAGGGCAACAGAGAGAGCTGCTCAGACCTTCAGAGGGTGGGGCACAGATTTCTCACGCAAATTAAGCCCATGCTGCTTATTTTTTTTTTTTTTTTTTTTTGACATTGACATTCATTTAACACAGTACTGGAACAACTAACATGCTAAGTTGACTGCACATGAAAGTGGAGGAGGGAAGTCTTGGCACGGCCTCCTGCAGCACTGTTTTCTTAAATAACATTCTTGAGTTGCATAATATCAATAACTGAGGCTGAGATTTCAAAGTTAAGGAGTTCTTTGTTGGGCAGAGTACAAATGCTTTCCTCTGTGGATATCAACAATCAACGGAGGCCCCTGGCTAGTAATTGACCTGCGGGATGATTCAGGCTCTTTGGAAGAGCTTTTTGTTGTTGTTGCTGTTGCTATTTTGTTTTTTGTACCAGGAATCAAACTCGGGACCATGCACTTGCCAGGCAGGCACTTGTGCTGCTGAGCTATGTTCCTGGTCTGGTACTGTAACTTTGGGTCACAGCTTTTATTTTGGATGTGTATTATCGGTCAGCTCACAGTTTAGCTTTTTTTCACCCTCACTAGCCAGCAGAGAAGAGCTGAGACCCTTCCCACCTATAGCTTTGTCAGGGCCCAGCCCAGCGGTTTTTTCTGCCAAGAAACACACGGAACTAAAAGGAAAGAACTCTTTTCCTCCCCACCCTTCCCCTCCCCTCAACTCCAGTCCCCTCCCCTTCCTTCTCATTAACTCATTCCATGGCTTGGCTAAAGAAGATCCTCAAAGCCAGGTCTTGAGAGGCAGCAGAACTGAGGCAACATCTCCTGTAATGAGGGCTCGTTACTCAACGGCCCCCTCTAAAATAAATAAATTGCAGGATTCTCCTCATATGAAAAAAAAAATTGATGAAGACAAGGATGTTATTTGAAAAGTGTTATGCAGTATTTGGGAGGGTTTTTGTTGTTGCTTTTGCACTTAAAGATTTTACTTTGAGCTGGGCGTGGTGGCGCACGCCTGTAATCCCAGGACTCGGGAGGCTGAGGCAGGAGGATCGATGTGAGTTCGAGACCAGCCTGAGCTACAAAAGTGGGCTCAAGGTCAGCCTGAATTGCATAATAAGACCCTGTCTCAAAAAAAAAAAAAAAAAAAAAAAAAAAAAAAGATTTTACTTTGCACAAGTTCTCAAGCATTCTCTGGAACATTTCTGAAAAATAGAAATGTGGGTTTGACCAGATGATTAAAAAACAAGGGCCATGCTGGTGTTAGCCCTCCCTCGCTTTGCGGCAGGGTTGCTATAACGCCTGTCCTGGCTTTTGCTAGCACACTTTTGGGAAAATGATGCCAGTGTCTTATGCCATAATCCAGAAAATGCGAGAAACTCATCAACAGGAAATGACAAGGTGAATATAAAGTTTTGTTAATGGCTTTATGTATTACTTTTGGTGTTTTAGAGACAAGCTCTTAATATATAGTTCGGCCGGTCTTGAACTCCCTATGGAGCCTGGCCTTGAACTCTTTTTTTTTTTTTTGTCTTTTTGACAAAAGACAGGGTCTCGCTATGCAGTTCAGGCTGGCCTTGAGCTCACTTTTGTAGCCCAGGCTGGTCCCTCGAACTCGCATCGATCCTCCTGCCTCAGCCTCCCAACGGCTGGCATTACAGGTTTGTGCTACTTGTTTTCATAAATTATTGATGTATAGAGACGATTTACTATTGCTTTCTTCCTGTGATTTTATTAAATTTAAAGTTACTGAGTCAAGATTCTAATGTATAATTCTATATTGAAGAAGAGTTTAAGCCTTTATCAGGGATTGGTGGCACACACCTGTAATCCCAGCATTTTGATAGGGTGAGGCAGGAGGATTGTTGTAAATTTAAGGCCAGCCCTGGCTACAAAGTGAATTAAAGGCTGACCTAAACTGCATAGTGAGACCCTTTCTCAAAAAAAAGCTAAAACCAAAAATAAAACAAAACTATTTTTGATAGATCAGGACTCAAAGTTTCCCAGGAACTCTGCTCCAAACACTCTCCCCCTTTTTTTTCTTTTTGTCTTTTTGGGACAGGGTCTTGCTATGCAGTTCAGGCTGACCTCAAGCTCACTTTCATTGCCCAGGCTGGTCTCGAACTCACACTAATCCTTTTGCCTCAGCCTCTCAAGTGCTGGGAGTACAGGTGTACATTACCACACCCGGCTCACTCTCCCTCTTGGTTTTCCAGGTACCCTGCCCCCAAACTTTCTCCCCTTCTTTGGCTCCACACAGAGCCAAGCCCCAAACCCCATAACAAGTCTGCCTAAATTTGACCTGAGCAAGCAACCACAGAAATTCTTAGTTAACATCAAATGGCTCCCACAGCCCAGGTAGCCCTGCCACGATTAGCTCTTGTTGGCTCTTCCAGCTCACAAACACCCTTGCCTTATCTTGCCTTGCTCACTGTTGTTTTGGTCGGCTAGGCAGCCCGCCTTCTTGATGCCCCCAGTAAATCTTCTCATGTCAAAATGCCTGGTCTAGTCAATTACATGGGTTCATACTTAACAATTTTGATGCAAAAAAATGTATCTGATTAAGAAAAAGGAAAAATCTAGCTTCTTTCTTCAAAGGTCCATTCCCCCCGACCCAAAGGTCCATTTTGATGGCAAATATTTCCTAGAAGCTGCCTCTCCACTCAGAGGTCTGTAATTACTAGTAATATAACAAGGTGCAGTCCTGTTCTCTCATGCATCTTTAATCTCATGACTGCAATCACACCTGCATTGCTATGTTTTTTTAAGGAGAAAGTTTTTTTTTTAAACTTTATTTATTTATGTATGTATGTGTGTTATGGCTGGCTCAGTCTGCCCTGAGGGTGGGACTGGCTCAGCATGTGGTACAGGGGTTAGAACACTTTAGACTGCTAAGCTATCTCTCTCTCTCTGTCTTTTTTTTTTTTTTTTGGTATTAGGATCAGCTCAGCCTGCCCTGGAGGTGGGGCTGGCACAGCATGTGGTTTAGCGGATTGAACTGTGGTCCCTCTGATTGCCTAAGCTTTCCCAAGCAGGCACTTTAGACCACTGAGCCATCTCGCCAGCCCCTCGCCTCCCAAGTGCTGGGATTACAGACTTGCGCCACCATGCCTGGCCCCCACCTTGCTGGGGTTTTTTTTTTAAAGAATTTTTTATTTTATTTATTTATTTTTTTCTTGTTTCAGAACCTTTGTTTGTTTATTCATTCATTTTTATGGCTGGCTCAGCCTGCCCCGAGGGCAGGGCTGGCGCAGCATGTGGTGCCGGGGATTGAACCGTGGTCCCTGAAGCTGCCCAAGCTTTCCCAAGCAGGTGCTTTAGACCAGTGAGCCATCCTGCTGGGCCCACCTTGCTGGTTTTTAATGTGCAGTATTTGAATCAGTTACCACGGAGGTTGTCTAGCGAGTGTGTATGCTTCTTTCTGTTTTCTATTTCCTGGTACTGGGGACGGAACCCAGCTCCTCTGTGCTGAGCCACATCCCAGGTCTCTCCTACCTTGAGACCAAGTCTTACCGAGTTGCCCCATGGGGCTGGGGCCTATTGTTTTCCTGTCTCAATGTGGTCCTTTGTCAAATCTCTCTGAATGTTACCTCCTTACATGCACAAAAGAATGATTTTTAGTTTAAAGGAGAAGGAGACAACATCCTGGGGCTGCCGTGCTTTCCTATTCAGTAGGTTTCCAGGACAGGAGGGTGATCACAGGTTTCCCTTGCAGTAGGACCCCCACTGGCCTTGGCCTCTATCAGAAGCCTGGGTTCCACCCTGCCCCTCTTGGAGCTCCCTGACCCAGAGCTGGGGCTCCAGAGAGGTCCCTGGCTCCAACGCAAACCTCCTCTCACCCGCTCTGCAGCACCCACACCTAGGACTGGGAGTCCTGGGCCCCCATTCTCCTTATCCCACAGGCCTATCATTGCCTGGAGGCTTCAGGGTGACCTACACCCACATGCCAGCTGCAGGGTTGGGGCAGAAAGGGGGATGCTGGCTATTTGTAGCCTGGAGATTCCCATCCTATGCAGCTGTGGGTAAACAGGGCCCCAGGAAACTGCTCCCTGCCACGGTAAGGACAGCTTTTTGTCTGCTTTGGGGATTGGGGATCCCATGTGCCTCACTGTGGAGAACAAGTTCTGGGAGAAGCACCAAGATGCCACATTCACATGTAGACAGCAATATAAATATATTTCCACATAGATAGGAGACAATAAATAGGTGGCTGATATACCAGCATCTGTGGAGCATGACAGATGACAGGGCACTACCATGGGGCTGAGACTGGGATGTGCCAGAGCCCCGTGGTGTCTGAGGTAAAATATGGTGGAAACTGGTCCTTTGAGATGCCTTCCCTGCTGGCACCGGCAGGATACTGAGGCCACCAGGGCTGCCTTCCCCACATGGCCACCAGCAACAGGCAGATGATGTCTTCACCTGTGCCAGGCCTCTGGCAGTGGCTGGATGCCACTCACCACCCAAGCTGCCCTGGGTCCCTCAGCCTGTGCGCAGCCGCAGCACCCTGGAGAGGGGCTCCTTGGCACTGGAGTAGATGAGGTAGGAGCCAGCCGCCGTGCTGAAGGCCTCCCAGTCCCTGCAGCCGAAGGTGGGGAGGCGGTGAGCGGCCACAAAGCCCTCATAGCCCTGCCACCTGCAGGGGGAGAGAAGATGTTGGTGGGGTGCAGCCAGGCTCGGGTGAGACCATCTGCACCTCCCCTGGCTTGGTGTGGGCTGCCAGAGAGAGAGAGCAGGCCTGTGGGGCTTTCTCATGATGAAGAAGGAAAGCTGAGGTCCTAGAGGGAAAACAGAGCTGCCCCTGGCCCTGCCGATGCTCCTTGTAGCCACTCAAGACCCTGTTCTGGTGCACGGGGCTCCTGCATGGCAAATGATGGGTGCAGGGGCTCTGGATAGAATGTATTTTCCACATAATGCTTTCAAGTTGAGGCCCTGAGACCCCTGACCTTCCCCCACCAGACATCTCTGTAGCTGATGTTATACAAACTCATCTTACTTTTTCTCCTGATATTTTTGCTGACTGTCAAATTTTTAGATTTAGATTTTTTAGTACTTTGATTTTTACTTTTATTTATTTATTTATTTATTTTAAAATTAATTTATTTTAAATTTAACAATGGTTATATTACATATTTTCATCATCGGATCAGTTCAGACTATTTATTTATTTTTAAAAATTTTATTTACTTATGTTATGTCCAGCTCAGCCTGCCCTGTGGATGAGGCTCGCACAGTATGTGGCACCAGGGATCAAACTGCAGGCTCTACAGTTGCCTAAGCTCGTCTAAGCAGGTGCTTTAGACCACTGAGTTATCTTGCCAGCCCAAGATCTGAAATCTTTTATTTTCTTTGTCTTTTTTTTTTTTTTTTTTTTGTCTTTTTGAGACAGGGTCTCGCTATGCGGTTAAGGCTGGCTGTGAGCTCACTTTTGTAGCCCAGGCTGGTCTTGAACTCGCACTGATCCTCCTGCCTCAGCCTCCCAAGTGTTGGGATTACAGGTGTGCGCCACCATGCCTGGCCTTTTTTGTCTTTTTGAGACAGGGTCTCACTGTGCAGGTCAGGCTGGCTTTGAATTCACTTTTTTAGCCCAGGCTTGTCTCAAACTCACATCGATCCTCCTGACTCAGCCTTCCAAGTGCTGGGATTACAGGCGTGTGCCACCACGCCCGGCTTCCATATAAATTTAGATGGGGTAGAAGTTGATTTTCTTCCAGATGGATAGTAAATTATATGAAATCCCTTTATTAAACAACGCATCCTTTTCTCGTTGACTTTATTTCTTGGTATCTTTACAATTTTATTCTTTCACATGCCATTTATTTGTTTGTTTGTTTATTTATTTATTTGTTTGGGACTGGGGTTCAAACTCACAACCTTGCACTTGCCAGGCAGGCACTTATGCCATGGAGCTATCTCCCTGGCCCCCTATTTATTTATTTATTTATTTATTTAGTGGCTGACTCAGCCTCCCTCTGGTGGGGCTGGCATGGCATGTGGTGCTGGGATCAAACCTCAGTCCCTGCACTTTGCCTAAGTTTACCTAAGGAGGCACTTTAGACTGCTGAGCTATCTTACTGAGTCCTATTTATCTATTTTTGCGGTACTGGGGATCAAATTTGGGACCATGTACTTGCCAGGCAAACACTTACGCCGCTGAGCTATATCCCTGACCCCCATATACCTTTTTTTTTTTTTAAAGAATTTTGTTTGTTTTGTTTATTTATTTTTTTTCTTGTTTCAGAACCTTTGTTTATTCACTCATTTTTATGGCTGGCTCAGCCCATCCCAAGGGCAGGGCTGGTGCAGCATGTGGTGCCGGGGATCAAACCATGGTCCCTACAGCCACCCAAGCTTTCCCAAGCAGGCGCTTTAGACCACTGAGCCATCCTGCCGCGCCCCCATATACCTTTTTTTTTCCAAAGGGACTTTTTTTGGTCTTTTTACTATTTTGTTTTTTGGTACCGGGAATCGAACTCTGGGCCTTGCGCTTGCTAGGCAAGTGCTGCGCCACTGAGCTACATCCCCGGCCCCCCCATATACCTTTTAAAGCTACACACCTTTTGAAGTTATTTTATTATGTAAAAAATTTGCAAGAATGAATTTTATTTTATTTTTATGTATTGAGTACAGCCTTTACAGGGTCTCAACTGCATAGATCAGACTTGACTTATAGTGACCTTCCTGTTTTCAGCCTCCCAAGGGCTGAGATTATAGGCATGTGCCACTATGCCCAGTCTCAATGGTCATCTCAGTGTACCCCGGGGGAACAGCATGCTCAGGATTGAACCTGGCCACTGTGCTCTGCCTAAGCAGACACTTTCATCTGTTGAGCTATCTGGCCAGCTCTATTTTATTTTTTGGTACAGGGTTTCACTGTGCAGTTCGGACTGGCTTGGAACTCATAGGCTGGCCTCAAACTCATAGTGATCCTCTTTCCTCAGCCTCCAGAGTTCTGGGATTATAGGCATGTGCTAACATACCTGGCTCAGTAGTGAATTTTACAGAAAATCAAGTATGTTTTTTAGTGAAATATAAGTGACCAAAACCATTTCAAGAGAGATGGAAAGCTGAAGAAGCCAGTAAACATGTGAGAGCCTGGGAAAGCTATCTAAAAGATGCTCTTGAAAGGTACCAGAGGTCTGAGGAGATAGCTTGGTGCCCTAAATGCCTGCTTGGCAAGTGCAAGGACCTGGGTTTGATCCCTGGTATTGCCTGCTGTGCTGGCCCTGGAACCAAGTGTGGTGGCATACACATGTAATCCCAGTCTTGGAGAAGCTGAGTCAGGAGGATCACTATAAGTCTGAGCTGCGTAGTGAGACTCTGTATTAAATAAATAAATAAGTAAGTAAATAAATACATGAATACATAAAAAGTTAGTTAAAAAAAAAAAAGGTAGCAGAAGCCAGGTGTAGTGGTGCATGCCTGTACCACTTGCATGGGAGGCCAAAGTAGGAGGGACACTGTGAGTTCGAGGACAATCTGGGCTATGTAGTGAGCTCAGATTTAGTCTGTACTATATAGTGAGAACTTGGCTCATTAAAAAAAAATATATATATATATCAGGCCAGATGGGTTTATATTGAATTTAAACTGATCTTGAAAAGTAGATAATCTGTTTTGTAAAGTATCCTGATGTTTTGAAAAAAACTGCAGGGTTTATATAGGAAGTTAAACTCCAGTCCTATCAGAATATAGTTACACAGGTGACAAAAACCAGGGCTCAGGGCCAGCCACATAGCTCTGTCGACTAAAGTGCCTGCTTAGGCAGAGTGCAGTGGCTGGGGTTCAATCCTCAGTGTACGTGCTGGCCCCACTCTGCCCTTGGGGCATACTGAGACTGAGATTGAGACTTAGGAGGGTCACTACAAGGCCAGCCTGGAATGGTGGCATGTGCCTATAATCCCAGCACTTGGAAGGTGAAAACAGGAGAATCGCTATGAGTCTGATCTATACATTGAGACCCTGTACACCCTATACCCCATAGACCCTATACTAAAAATACCAAACCAAAATAAAAAACAAAAACACACCAGGGATCAATTTTGCTTTCATTTTTCAAGACAAAGTCTTGTTGGTAGTACAGGCTGGCTTTGTACTCATAGTGATTCTCCTGCCTCAGTTTCCTGAGTGCTGGGATCACAAGCGTGTGCTACTATTCCTGGCTTAGAGACCAGGCATATCTATTAAGATATAAAAATTTACTACACGAACAGTCCCAAGCCAACAGCGTGCTAAATATTTATCGGCATCAGTTTCAAGGATTCAGAGAGCCTCTCCTGATAAAATCACAGGAAAAATACACCTGCCCTGAAAACCCAAAACAGCTGAAGCATGAGGGGCCCTCAGGGTGGAAGGGCAGCACACTCAAAGTGATGTTCAGCTTGCTCTCCAGCCCCTGTGCTGATGTTCAACACTGCTCTCGGATTTTTAAACAGTAAAAAATTGCAAATATGTGCACTAGCAAGGTAGTTCAGCAGACTAAGTGCCTGCTTAGCCAAACACAGGGTTAGGGGTTTGATCCCCACCATCACATGCCACAGAAGCCCCACCCCTGGGGTGAGCTGAGCTGCCCCTAAGACCAGGTATAGTTGCCTGCAAACCCAGTGCTGGGAAGGCTGAAAACAGGAGGATCGCAGAGGAGCAGGTGCTGTATAGTGAGACCCTGTACCAAATACACTAAAAAAAAAAAAAAAATCCCAATAAGTGACAACAGCTGCCTCTATTTTCACATGTAATTATGGTCCTGAGTCCCACAAGATGTTCCTGAAGAAAAACAGAGTGACAATTTGGTAGGGCATAAAAACCTTTAAGCAGCAGAGGATGCAAGTAAGACTCTAGGCCTTAGACCCACAGTTCCGGGGAGTTAGATAAAAATGTAACAAAAGCACGACCCTGTCTATGTGAGGAAACCCAGCATGAGGACTGGCCAGCATGGTCAGTAGTCGGGGGTCACATGTGGGCAGGTGCAGCTTGGCCATGTCTCCTGTGAGGGAAGGTGAGTCCTGTGAAGACAGCTCCTTACCTGTAGATAATACTGTTTACTGAGAAGGTATTTCCATCGAAGGAGTTGGCCACCACCAGGAAGTAGTCCTCTCCCACCGAGAAGAACTCCCAATCCAGGGCACTGCGGACAGTGAGAAGTGACAGGCATAGATGAGGCTTCATTCTCACCCGCCTCCTGCTTGGGGCGTACTGTACTTCACTCCACAAGGCCAAGGGGAGATGCTCCACACCTCACTCTAGCAGTGTGGCCAGGACACGGAGCCAGTTAGGCTGGTCTTGGGGGGCCAGGAGCCCACACAGTGCCTTTGGATCATAGTCACATGCCACAGCTTGCTTTTCTTACTCTTTTTTGAGGGTTACAGTTTTTCCCCTTAACAGTTATTTATTTATTTATTTATTGCAGTACTGGAGACCAAACTAAGGACCTTGCAGTTGCTAGGCAGGTGCTTATGCCGCTGAGCTACCTCCTCTGCTTTTCCCCTTAATTTTTAAAAACTGTACAAGATATTAAAAACTAAAACTAGATATTCCATATATATGTATATATGTATGTATGTATATATATATATATATATTTTTTTTTTTGGCAGGACTAGGGTTCAAACTCACGACCTTGCGCTTGCCAGGCAGACACTCGTGCCATGGAGCTATCTCCCCGGCCCCTAGACATTCCATTTGACCCACCTTTTCCCCTCCTAAGTACCTTCATGAAAGAGTCGCAGTCATCTGGTGTGTGTGTGTGTGTGTGTGTGTGTGTGTGTGTGTCTCAGGATGTAGTTCAGGCAGGGCTTGAAGTCACTGCACTGGATTCCTCTGGGGTCTGGTCTGAAGGTGACCATGACACCCTCCCTTTAGGACATGAAGGTGCAGTTTTAGCTGCATTTCTACTCACAGACTTAGGCAGAACCTTGTATAGTAGGGGCCATGTGGGGTCTCAGCTCTGGAGTCCCATGTGATTCCTGTAGCCTTTGGTAGCCCTGATGGCTGGTTGGGCTGGACCTGAATCATGTGGCACACACAGAGTCCCTTGGGCCTCCCCAGCCTTGCCCTGGCTGAACAATCCGGTGTCTGTTGTAGAATTGTGGGAGGTTAATGTCACCTGCAACCATGGCTAGAGACACTCTCTTATCCTAGACCTGTGTCATGGGGGAGCCTCCTGGGGTAAGCAGTATCCCCCAAGGGCTGTCTCTCCATAGGACAGCTGGTGTTAAGGGAGGTGCAGGGCTCTATACCCCATGCCTGTTTTGTGTCCTCCTGGAAGAGTGTGTGACACCAAACACCTCACGTCCTTGGCCCCCGGCCTAGTACCTGCAAGTGGGGATATCCTGAAACTTGACAAAGGTCTGCGCTGTGATGTTGAGCTCGTAGATGACTGAGTTGATGACATAGGAATCATTTTGTAGTTGCATTTCCACATCATAGCTGTGACTGTTGGCGACGGCCAGGAAGATCCTGTCCCCTATGCGGAAAACTTCCCAGTCTGTAGCACCAAATGTCTAGGAGGGAAGGAGGCCATGTGGGAAGGCTGTGCCCCATGCCAGCTGCAGGAGCCCCACCTCCCAAGAGCCTCCTTGGTCTGGGCCCACAAGGCCAGGTCTCTGACCTCAGGTAGCAGCCCTGCATTCCTGGACTCTGGCCTCCTCTGCAAGACACACTGTCCCTTGAGGACCCACAAGGAGGGAGCATGTGTGAGGTGCGTGGGGAAGATAGGAAGGACACGAGGGGACTGCTAAGGGAAGCAGCACAGGCAGGGACTGTCACATGCAGGTCCCTGACAGGTGCAGGGTGAAAATGCTTCTAGGGACCCAGCCCCAGCCCCAGCCCCAGCCCCAGCCCCAGCCCCAGCCCCAGCCCCAGCCCCAGCCCCAGCCCCTCCATCAGTAAAAGTGGGGAAGGTGGTGGAAATGCAGGCTGGACACAAGGACTGAGCTGGTGCTATAATTTCTGCTTCTGCTCTCCGCTTCTGGCTGACAGGAAACTCAAGCCCCTGACCCTTCTACTGAAAGCACCTGCAGATTTTAGACATCCTTGGCAGACTCACCTGCTCTCAGGTGAGGGCAGGAAAGGGACATTGCACTGCAGAGGGGCCTCACTGGGTGAGACCAGTACCCTGTCTGCACAGAATGTGGCCAGAGCATGGGATGCAAGTGAGCCCATAATCTGGATGGCTGGGATGGGGTTCGGTGGGCTCTGGGGGACGGAGTTGAAGGGACGTCCTGAGAGGAGAGACCGCCAATATCCTGGATGTTCCTCTCAAAACCATGCTGCTCTCCTGCATTGCATGTGGATTTCAAGAGCCAGAGATAGCTGCAGGTGGCTGGAGGGGCTGGCCCAGCACAGAAGGGACACAGAACTGGGCAGCATGCAGGCTCAGAGGGATTTGGGAGACGCATCGGAATTTCCACTGCAACCACAGGGGGCGCCCCCGAGCCCTGTCCCAGGCCCAAGGGATGCAAGGAGGACTAAACAGCACTGATTAAGTCACACATATGACACTGTGATTATGTGTTCTGTCCTAGACTTACATGCATATGTTTATGTAGCTATAGTCATCCAATCACACATGTTATATATGTATGAATGTATGTGGACATATAGACACACGTTTATTTTTCCACTGCATACTTCTTTTTTTTGCTTTATTGTGTAGCACAAACTATTCCTCACTACTTACAGTATAAAACAAAAAGGGACTGGAAAGTCTGTGGCATTACATTTTGGTTCCAGTCTTCCCATAATAAATCTTTTGGAAATGGAAAAGGGACCAAAGGTAGAGGGAAGGTGGTAGGAGGGGAGAGTAAGGGACACAAAAATAATTAAGATGTATAGCAAAATACATAGTCACGATGTCATATGTGTAATTTAATCTTCATGTTTTATTTTGTGTCAGTTTTTTAAAAAATTTTATTTTATTTAAACTTTATTTGTGTTATGGCTGGCTCAGCCTGCCCTGCACTGGGTGTGGGGCTGGTGCAGTATGTGGTGCTGGGGATCCAGCCGTGGTCCCTGCAGTTGCCTAAGTTTCTTTTCTTTTCTTTTTGGCCTGCTCAGCCTGTCCTGGGGGCAGGGCTGGCGCAGCATATGGTGCTGGGGATCGAACCGTGGTCCCTTCCACTGAGTAAGCTTTCCTAAGCAGGTGCTTTAGACCATGGAGCCATCCTGCCAGCCTCTGCCTAAGTTTCTTAATAGGTGCTTTAGACTGCTGAGCCATCTCGCTGGCCCATTGTTTCAGTTTGTTTTTAGTGAGTTAAACATAAATACTTAGTATATTCATACTTGGATACATGGAAACATTTGAAAAGTTCTCTAGTAATTTTTTTTTTTTTGTCTTTTTGAGACAGGGTCTCACTATGCAGTTCAGGCTGGCCTTGAGCTCATTTTTGTAGCCCAAGCTGGTCTGAAACTCACATAGATCCTCCTGCTTCAGCCTCCCAAGTGCTTGGATCACAGGCGTGCACCACCACACCTGGCTAATTCTCTAGTAATCTTTGGCAGGAACTTAGAAAACATCTACATTTATCTGCCTCACAGCTTCCTAGTCATAACCTATTCTACTTTTACATCTAATAATGAGAAATTAGCTTTAAAACTACTGTAAGTAGATAATCAGGGCTCAAATCTTGTAATATGAATATTAATTGGGAAGATACTTTTGTTTTTGTATTCAGTGAAATGGTATATTCCCAGCTTTTTTTTTTTTTGTACTGAAAATTGAACTTTTTCTTTTTTAACTTTACTTACTTACTTAATTAATTAATTTAATGGCCAGCTCAGCCTGCCCAGGTGTGGGGCTGGTGCAGCATGTGGTGTTGGGGATTGAAATGTGGTCCCTCAGGTTGCTGAAACAGGTGCTTTAGACTGCACAGCTGTCTTGCCAGCTGGAGAACTGAACTTATAACCTCATGCTTAGCCAGGGATATAGCTCAGCAGAATGAGTACCTGCCTGGCAAGTGCAAGGTCCCAAGTTCGATCCCCAGTACCAAAAAAAGCTAACTTTATGCTTGGTAGGCTGGTGCTCTGTCACTGAGCTATATCCTTGGCCACTCCCCTCTTGGGGGGTATGTCTCTAATTTGTTATCACTATTATTTCTATCAGATGATTTTTCTTTCTAGAGGATTTAGCACCATCTTGGAATTGTTATTGCCACTATGGTCTGCAGTGTTTGATCACCACATGTATACATTCCCACTCAGTATCCTTTCCCAAATACTTCTGCACCTAGATGGGAGGAGACATACTCTTTCATTAATCACATTCTTTGTGGAAAAAATAATAAATAGCACTAAACCCAAATGGCAAAGGCTTAAGCCAGGCTCTGGAGGTGACCAGGAGTTTATAGTCCAGGCCCCTTAGTGAGAGATGCCAGAGTATACTGTAAGTGCAGAGCAGCCACATATATGTCATAGTTAGATAGCTCAAAAGAGAAGACAGAGTCCTCAGGGCATGCAGAAAAGGGCACATCAGCACAAGGAAGTGACCTCAGCAACACTAGTGTCTTCAGAGTCACTCAGTGGGGCAGGACACAGCTTGGACAGAGTTTGTCATGTGCCAGCCCTGGGTTGCAGCCCCAGCAGCTGAAAGGAAAGTAACTGATAGAAAAACAAATGCAGCTAATTATCTATAACCAGTGAAAATGTCCTTTAGAAATGAAGTGAAGGCAGGCATTTTTATTTGAATGGCAGAACTAATTGCCCACAGAACTGCATTATAAGAAACATTGAAGGAGGTTTTTCAGAGTGAAGGAAAATTACAAAGGGTAGAAATTAATATATGTAGAAAGAAATGAAGAGGACACCAGGAATGGTATGCAGATGTGTTTGAAGAAAACATTTTTGGAAAATTATGGAGCTTATAACTTACGTAGAAGTATGATATTCATGTGCCCTCAATGGCATGCTGCATAGGCAGAGATAAGTGAAACCATATTGTAGTTAGGTTATTTCATTGCATGTGGAGTAGTTTAATGTTAATTTAGACTTGACTATGATAAGCGGAGCATGGATATTGTAAATACTAGAACAACAAACTTACAAATAAAAGGACGCCCCCAGGTCAGTAAGCCGCTCACCCCAAAATTCCACGATACTGACCAGCTATCTCTGTATCCCCAGGACATCCCAGGCCAGGTTGACTAGTGATGGTTAGCAGGAAGCAATTGTAGAGTCTCACATTCCAACAGCAGAGGGCACCATTGCCCTACCCTGCCCTGGTGGGAACTTTGGGCAGCAGTTTCAGTGTCCCAGAGCCCCAAGTTGTCCTGGTAAAGAGCTCAAGGGAGACCGGAGGACTAAGAGCAAATACAGGCTAAGGCTAAAGAATACAGGCTAAGGCTACTCCACTTCCTACTCTGGTGTGGAGCCGTCTCAGCATGCCCCACCTGCTGGGGATTGAACTTTCGCCACTGCATTCTGCCTAAGCAAGCACTGTAGCCTGCTGAACTGTCTGGCTGGCCCTTCTTCCCAGTTCTGAGATGTCTGCTTTCAGCTTCCTGCACACCGCTGCCTGTGGAGACCCAAGAGTCTAGGAGGAGCCTGCATGTGGCCCTGAACAGACTTTTCCTGCTCTGGTGTGGAGGCTAGGCTACTCTGAGGGTGAGGTGTTTTTCCTGTCCCAAGAAGTTCACAGTGGGGACCCTGCCTATGGGACACTTGGTGTGGACAGACACAGGCTCAGTGAAAGCAGAAGAAGGGGGCTGGGGAGATAGTCTGGCAGCATAAGCATCTGCCTGGCAAGTGCAAAGTCTCAAGTTCAAGACCCGGTACCACATGGTGCGCCAGTCCCAGAATCTTGGGCATGCTGGGGGTTGGGGATGTGGGCAGCCCTAGGCCTAGGAAGCCAGCGAAGGCTTTGCACAGGGCAATGGGGAGAAATGTGCACAGGAGGCATTGAAATTCAAGGGAGCTGGGGTGGTGTGGAGAGGAGCCGGGGTATTTGGGCTGGGGAGAGAGAGCGAGCCCTGAGCTGTAGGGCTGCTGCAGTACCCTGCAAACAGGATCTAGGCATGACTCAGGCTTCCCTGACTCCCTATTTAGCCAGGGTTGGACAATAACATAAGCCCGTGCGGCCTGAATTTCAGATAAATGGCGACTTTCCAGTCTGCTTATATTCCACAGGTGATGTGATATTTTTATGGAAATAAATTATTCATTTGAATTCTAGACATCAGGGAATCCTCTGCATCATCTGTTGGGGCTGCACATGGCTCCACTGCTCAGGCCGCTTAGTCACTGACTGTTGGTTTCCCTCTGCCAGAGGCACTGGCAGCCTGCACCTGCCCCTCTGCCTAGGCTAGGCTGTACCTTGGGGCAGGGGCTATGCAGCTGGGGCTATGCAGCTGGGGCTGTTAGGCCACTCCTATTCTCTCAGTGGGTGGAGGAGAGAAGTCCATGTCACACCATGCCCATTGTGCATCCAGGCTTCTTTCCCAGGGACCTCCTTGGAGTCCTGCCATGCCACCCTGGCACAGTGCTGGTGCCCACACTCATGCTTGAACTCCTGTGTACATGTACCCTGGAGAGAGCACACATTCACATCCTTGAGGGCTCTGTGCCTCACGCGATGGGTTCTGGGCATTTTCTGCCTCATCAGTGCCCAGGGGACTTGGTGTCTTCACTCCTCCTTTTGCACTGAGGACCCCTGGGGGAGTTAGACCATCCTCATTGTGGCCCACATAAGCATGGCCCAGGATACCACTACAGAGACCTCAGTCCTGTACTCAAGCCGCTATGTTGAGTGGTGGCAGGAGCACGCCAGGATCCCCATCTCCCAGTGAAAAGGCTGAGCCAGTGCCCTGTGGCTGAGTGTATCCCACACACTGACTGGGGCACACTGGAACCCTCAGAGTCTTATATGCTGGTGCTGCGCTCTCAGGCTTCAGTATTAAGAATCTTTTTAAAAAATTTATTTTATTTTATTCTTGTTTCAGAACTTTTGTTTGTTTATTTATTTTTATGGCTGGCTCAGCTGCCCTGAAGGCAGGGCTGGTGCAGCATGTGGTGCCGGGTATTGAACCGCGGTCCCTGAAGCTGCCCAAGCTTTCCCAAGCAGGCGCTTTAGACGACTGAGCCATCCTGCTGGGCCCAGTATTAAGAATCTTAAGCCAAATAAACTCCCACAGTTTCCACATCATCCCATCTTGGCATTCTGGCATAGTAGCAAGAGACAGGCTGAATATAGCCCACCACTGAGACCCAATAGCCTGACAGCCCTGCAGGCTGGCATCAGATGCCTGGGAAGGCTCATCCCTCCCTCAGTCCGAGCTCTCAGGCTCTGCCACCTGGGGGAAGTCCTGCAGTTTCTGTTCTGAGACCTAAGAGCCTGGAAGGCTGTGTCCATGACCCACCTTTGGTGCCCTCTGGATAACTGTCATTCCCTGCTTGCTCCGCCCTGGCTGCCAATCCCAATCTCTACCTGTGCCCTAGTCACTCTTCAAACCAGCCTCAGTGCTCAGGAGACAACAAGAACTGCAGAGGCTGAGCCATGGAGAGCCCAGGTTACATCCGTATCTTACCAGAAAGGACTGGAAAAGCTGGAAGGAGCCAACGAGCCAGATGTACAGGTGGGAGTGTACCCTCGTGGAGGTGCCATTGAAGGTGTTGGCCACCACCAGGAAGGAGTAGGGTCCCACTGTGAAGAACTCCCAGTCATAGGCGCCTGATGTGGCGATGCTCTGGTGGGGCTCAAAGCGCCGGGTGCTGAGGTTCCACTTATAGACGACACTGTCGATGTTGTGGTTGTCACCTAGAGCCAAGGATCGCAGGCAGTGCTCATGCTGGCTTGCAGGACCACAGTGCCCTTGACAGCTCTGTCCCGGGTCCCTGCCTGCTCTGAACATGTGCCTCCACTCCAGCGCAGCGTGGAGGACCATGCTCCTTGCTAGCTGCCCATAGCCCAGGTGCAGGCTGCTTGCCTCCCACTGCGTCCTCCCATACCACCCTGCAGGTCTCAAGAGCACCCTGCTGCTGCTTCCCGGGTGCCTGCTCCTGGATCCTGGGAGTGCAGGGTGGGCCATTTCCTCATCTGCCCTGCTGGCACTACCTTGGCTCCACTACTTCTTGGCTGCCCAGGGCAGAAGACTTGTGGGGCAAGCTGCCACCTTGGTCCCTCTGTCACCTGGTCCCAGGACTGGGAAGCCCTGTAGTTGCCCACTGCTGGCAGACACCAAGTTCAGAGACCAGGCCCCCTGCCTCCCTGGCTGTGCAGACCATGTCCAACAGAACTCAGTGCAAGGCTGTTCTTGGGGAATCAGGGACTGACAATGTTCAGGTGTCTGTAGGCCATCCACACCATCACCCTTGGACTGATCCTGGCCTGCTGTCCAGGGTTCCACTTGCTCACCTGGGCAGGTCACACTGTGCCTGAGGACAGGCTGACAGCTTGTTATTTTCAAACCAGGATAGAAGCCAGCAGGCAGAATTCCTGTTGGCAGGAACCACATAGGACTCTGTCTTGCTCACTAACACAGGCATGCAGGTGACCATGACAGTACTCATGTGTGGTGATCCTGATACAAAAACGGTTAGCAAGATATGCCCAGGTGTGACTAAACTCTCTCTCTTTCTCTGTCTCTGTCTGTCTCTGTCTCTCTGTCTCTCTGTCTCTCTGTCTCTCTCTCTCTCTCTCTCTCTCACACACACACACACACACACACACACACACACACACATTCTCATTCTGTGACAGGCTGGCTTCAAAGTTATACTCCTGCCACAGCCACCAAGTGCTAGTGTTACAAAGCATGTGGCACCATGCCTGGCAATTTTTTTTTTTTTCAGTACTAGAGATCAAACTTGGGATCTTGCGCTTCCCTGGAAGGTTCTTATGCTACTGAGACACCTTCCCAGCTCAACTTATAATTTTTTTAGTGAGATAAAAATCCATCTTGCTCAGCAATCATGCTCTGTCCCAGGAGTGGATTGCTTCCAGTTTAAAGGCCACGCCTGCCCTACCTTCCCGGTGGTTGGCCACTGCCAGAAAGTGCTCCCCATCTACCATGAAGGCCTCCCAGTCCCGGGCACTGTGGGTGGCAATCCTTTGGTAAGGAGTGAACTTCAGCTTTCTGTGGCTCCATTTGTAAATGACTGAGAACTCCTGACCTTTTTCATTTGGTCCAAAGTTTGCCACAGCCAGGAAGATCTGCAAGAGAGAAATCAGGTCAGCATGGTTCTTCTGAGGGAGATCAGTGGCTGGATGTTGAAGGACCCTGAAGTTGGAGGCCGGCTCTCCAGATCTGATAATTGTGTTAATTTAGACCTAAAAATGTCCTTCTTTAGTGCATTACTTATATTTTTATCAAAAGAGAAAAACATCCCAAACTCAGGCACTCTGTGCATAAACACTTTCTCTGTGACTGGATGGGCAGAAAATATGTCAGTGCCTTCTTTTCTTTCTGTCAGGACATGGCCTGTCACATGGCAGCGTGCCAGCATGGTGGCCTGGGCTAATGGGGAAATGCATTAAAACAAGACCCTGTGCTGTATGGTTCTGATGGGCCCAGGAAGCATGACGCCTAGCTGGTGCACGGAGCCAGTTTGCAAAGGAAACTTGGGTCTGTTCAGGTGAGGGCACAAAATATTTCTCCCATGTTTTTCTGAATTTCCTAATTTTTCCTTGATGTGAATTTATCTATTTTGTAGTGAAAAATGAAAAATATCACCAACCAGAAGGAAAAATGGAGCTCGTTACTTATTTGCTACATTGGAGTGGGAGGCAGTGGGGACAGTGGCAGAGGTGAGGGTGGGAGGGCAGCGCTTGTCTGGTTTGTCCCAAGTGAGGCTCAGATGTTTCGGGACTCCCCTGTGAGCAAATGAGGATTTGGAAGGCATCATGGACACTGCCTATAAGACTATGGTTTGGAGTCCAGGAACTGGGAAGAGAAACTCTTCCTTTCTACCACAGGGCTCACACTCTGTCATGGCCCCCAGGACCTGGCCCTCTCTGTCTGTTGGGATATCCAAAGCCTGCCTTGTATATGGAGGGAGAAGCACATGTTTTCTCTGTTGACCACAGCAGGAGAAACAGTTTTGAATTTGGTTCCCCAATGTCTAGACAGGGGGCAACAGTTCAGAAATGGTCCTGTCCTCTGCCTGTGGGAAGCCAAACAGATTTCTCCTCCTATGCTGGACCAAGAGCCGCTGCCTCAGGCTTGTGACTGAGCCTTTCTCCAAGAGAACTGGGTTTGTGAACCCTGAGAGAGACCTGATGGGACCTGGCAGTTCAACAGGAGGAGCTTCACCTGTGGGCACTGCAGGCTACCCCATGTGGGAAGGCAGGGATGTCATCAAATGCAGACTTGCCTTTTTCCCAATGGTGAAGTGTCGCCAGGACTGTGCCTGGTGTGTGGCAATGTTCTGGTAGGAGACGAACTTCCCATCCATCCACTTGTAGATGGCGGACGTGGTCTTTCTGTTTGCTGTGGCCATGAAGAGCCCCACCTTAGGGATGCTGAACACCTCAAGGCCCAGTGTCTCTGAGTTCGTGAACAGGCTCTGGTGCTCCTCCACATAGTCCAGCTTGACTTTGGCTTGGGACAGAAGATGGTGACTGATTAGCAGCCCAAGGATGGGAGCTGAGCGAGTCCCCAGGGGCCTCATACACAGCTGATTCCAAGCCTTGGCTCTGGTACTCTGTGAGAGATTAGCCTGCAGCTGCATCTCTTTTCGGGGACCAGGTGACATCTCTGCACTGCTCTACTTGATTTTGAGGCTCACCGCTTCTTTTCCATGCACCTTGGAAGCAGTAGGACAGGACAGGACAGGGTGAAACCTGCTACCCTCCTCCCCTGCTCATAGAACCCATATGCTGCATCTGAGGGCATGTGGCAGAAGCAGTTCTTCTAGATGTCTTTTATCTGTGGTCTGGTGGCAGGGTGAAGGACAGGACCTTCCAGGAGGAGAGCATCCTTGGGTACCCTTTACCATCAACTGGGAAGAGGAAGCTGGAGGTCCCTAGCCCTGCTGCTGGCTATGGACCACACCTAGAATATGTCACCAGATTAAATGCTCTGCCTTGTGGGGTGAGTGTTTGGCCCCAGCAATATGACTCTGAGGACAGTTTTGGGCTGGGAATGTGATGAGGTGCTGGGCCTACAGGGGATAGGGTCTTGGCTGCCTGGGTGATCCTTGGTTCATAGCAATCTCTCTTAAAAGTGTCCCAGCCTGCACAGCCCAGTGTGCGGCCATCTGGAGATAGCCAAGGCCAGTTGTTCCTTCATGGTCACTTCTCCCAGTTGGGACGGACCATGGCCCTCCTGCCTGTTTAGGGTGACACACATGTGGAATGGTGCAGCCTCACCTGTCAACACCGAGACCCATTTGCTGCCCACGCACAGGTACAGTCCCCTCTGGGCGGCATCAAACCAGAACTGGGCATCTTCTGCCTTGGTACAGGGTGGCTGAGACCCCAGGGTCACCTTCAGGTCAGCTTCTGCAGGGAACCCGTGATAAGGCTGTTGGCAGTGTGGGATCCCAAAGGGAGGTGCCGCCCCACTCTCCCTCACCTCTATGTGGCCAGAAGGAGCCTTATGCTTTAGGACCACCACCCTGCAGTGGGACCTGGGGACAAGGACACACACCCAGGCCACTACATTGCATCAGCCAGCCCTGACTGCTGTCTACTCCAAAAGATGTCACTTTCTGATCTTTGTCTGTGTTCTCTGAATGCACTGCTGGTTCTGCCTCCATGTCTGTTTCTGACAGGCTTGAGGTAACTTAGCCTCAGCTCTGCTTGGCTCTGCAGTATTTGGGCCTTGCCAGTTATGATTTTCTATTTTTTTTTTTTTTTTTTTTTTGTGACAGGGTCTCACTATGTAGTTCAGGCTAGCCTGGAACTCACTAAATAACCAAAAGATGGCCTCGAATTCATGGTAAACCTGCCTCAGCCTCACGAGTGCTAAGATTACTTGTGTACACCAAGCCCAGCTGCCAGTTGCAATTTTAAAGAGGTCTCACCATCATCAGAATGGCCCATCAGACTGGGCCTCTGGTGGCTGTGGGCTGTGTGAACCATGGAAGGCAGAAGTATACATGGAGGCCAGGTCCTGCTAGGCTGGGCCAAGGCTTACATGCAGCCCAAGGGAGGCTGCTTCAGTTCTGGAGAAGGGTGTGAGAACCATGGGCCATCTGCAGGGTCAGCCAGGGCCCTGTGCAGGTAGGGACCCTCGGAAGGAAGGATAATGATGCTGGCTTGTCCAGAAGAACAGTGGCAACTGTTCTTCTGTCACCACCAGGAGTTCAGGTAAAGGTTGAGAAGGAGCCACTGTACAGGGCTGTAGCTCTGGTGTTGCTGCAGGAAGGAACTTCAGCTTTGCCTACTAACCATATGGATATTTCAGCACCTCATTATTGTCCGGCTTCCCTGAGAACCCCTGGAGCGCCTGTGGGATGGACAGCTCAGCCAGTTGGGCGTTCCTGCTGGGGCACAGCCTCGGGGTGGCGTCTGAGCCTGGCAGCAGGGCCAGCTGCCTCACTAGGCCCTGTGGAGAGAGGGCAGCTTACTCAGAGCCTGCACTGCTGTGGAGTGAGGGGTGGTGGGCTTAGTCCATCTGGGCCCAGGGGTGTTGGAGCAGGCTTTAAGATGAACAGATTTGCTTTGTATGTTTATTATGAGTCTGTCTCAAGACTCAGGGACTTGTGCCAAGGGCTGGCGGCTGGCATGCAGAAAATATAATTTGCCATGCCAGTGGTTACTATGGAGACTTCTTTTGGTCCATGACACTGTGACACTTCACAGGGAAAGATAAATCTTAGCTGAGGACATCTTGCTTACTCTCTATTCCAGAGCTATGAACTTCCAACCTTAGAGATAAGACAGTTCACCTAACTGGCAAGATTTACTGCTTAAGAATGTCTTTAAAAAAAAAAAAAGATAAGAGGCCAGTGAGATAGCTCAGTGGTCTAAAGTGCCTGCTTAGGCAAGCTTAGGCAACTGCAGGGACCACAGTTCTATCCCTAGCACCACATGCTGTGGCAGCCCCACCCGCAGGGCAGGCTGAGCCGGCCATAACATAAATAAATAAATAAATAAATAAATAAATAAATAAGTAGATAAACCTAAAAAAGAAAGAATGTCTTTGTTCTAGCTTCTCAAGGTCCTGCTCAGCTCCCCAACCTTACCAGCTTTCCCCTTTACTTTCCCTCATATCCCTTATATTTGTTTGAAATCCAATAAATACAGCATTCCAGAGAAATATTTATCTTAGCTCCAAAAGAGTTCTGATGTTCCTGGATCCTAAAACTTTTTCCACTCTAGTTTATTTAGTCCCTTACCATCCACTCATCATGGGAGACTGGAAAGCCTGACTGGCCCCCAATACGGGGGAGCATAAGGGTGCTGGAGTTGGACCTGAGTGCAGCCAGGAGAGATGTTGGAAAGGCACCATGCTCAGGTAGTCAGACCATGGGGGGGGTTCCACACAGACCAACTTACAGTGACTAGGCTATCCTGCGTAACTGCCTGCCAACCTAGGCATCCATCCATCCATAATCCAAGCATCTACCACGCCATCTGTCCTCCCATCCATTACTGACACCCTCCTGACATCTGACTGTCCCCTCATCCAGTAATCTATGTATCTATCCATGACTCCATCCAGTCACCCATTACCCACCTCGTGTCTGCCCGTCTGTCCCTCCATTTATTCATCCATCCACTCATCTGTCTATGACTGAACATGACATCACAGCCTCACAGAGTACCCCATCACGGTTCCAGACCCTGCAGCCCAGTAGGAATCAGAATTCCAACCCTTACAGAATGAGGCACCTCCCCCTGAGAGACCCTATGGGTAAGAGTGGACTGTGCTACTGACAGCAGAAACACATAGCACTGGTAGGGTCCAGATTGGGTGTGGGCAACGTATTTTTTTTCCTTTGGTAATTTTGAGACATGGTCTTGCTATGCTGCTCAGGCTGGTCTTTAACTCACTATATGGCCCAGATTGGCCTTAAATTTGAGGTGATCCTCTTGCCTCAGCCTCCCTGGTGCTGGGATTACAGGTGGGTGCTACCATGCATGACTATGTAGATACCATCTTATCAGAGTAGCAGGGCAGGAATTCATGCAAATAGGAAGGAAATGGCAAGTGCAAGGGTCCTGCAGTAGGGACCCACTGTACCTTCATGCTCTGGTTACCTTGGGAACAGCTAGCAATCTATTAACCCACATATCATCAGGACAGGTTGTACTCACTGTGAACAAGCCCTTTGCTCTCCTCCGGCTGCCAATGAAGAACCGTGCTCCTCGCACAGACAAGGTGGCTGGGAAGGGCACATCAGCCATTCTGAGAACATCAGGAGGCAGTTTTAGGACAAGGAGGAGTGAGGTTGTACCTCATTTGTTTAATAAATGAGCCATACTGAAGCACACATGGGCAGTGTGATCCATAGAAATTCATTCACTCTTGGTCCTGAGCCCAGACTCTGAGATCAGGATGTTGTGGGTCACAAAGTCTCAGATGCTCCAGTGGGAGGCTGTCCTTGATTCCTCTAGCTTGTGGCCTCAGTATTTCTTGGTTTGTGGCCTCATCACCTCACCCCTGCCTCCCTCCTCAAGTGGCCACCTCTCTGCCTCTGTCTCCCAAAAGGGCTCTTCTGGCTCTAGTCTGGCCTCATCCAGATTGCTTAAAAGACTGTGGCAGGGAGGCGCCTGCCTGAAGATTCAGGAAGCACTAGGAAGAGTGAGCAGACGCTGAACCCCGGAGAGATAGGGCAGGAAGGCAGGTGCTCAACAGAGTGGACTGTGTGACCGGCCTCAGGAAGGGCAAAACCACCAGGGGCTACTGCAGACCCAAGGAGCTACCTGGCATGAAGTCCCTCTGGGGTTGCGCCCCTATCCCTTGGAGTGTGGAGAGTTTGGCTGTCAAGGTAGCAACGTGCAGGTGACTGTTGTGTAAACACCCCGTCCTTACCTGGCCCCCGGTCCTTGCCCACGGTGGCCCTCTCTCTATACAGAGACAATCTCCAGGCCAGGACCTCTAGGCCAGGCTGCTCGAGTGAGACATAGCGCTGTCACCTGCTTGGTACTTACATGTCCACTGGGAGGCCGCAGTCTGTGGTGAGAGAGAAGGAACTTTCAGACACAGCCAGCACCAGTGTGTGCCACTGGCTGTCCATGAGGCCGGGGCTGCGGAAGGACACTCGAGTCTGCCAGGCACCGGCCGAATCCTCGTGGAGGAACAAGAAGTGTAGCTGGTTGGGTGAGTAGCGCAGGCCCAGCAGCAGCGCATCTCTGTCCTCTGCCACCACTGCCAGCAGATACTCATTCTTCTGCAGAGAGCAGGGACAGCCGGACTTTGTGGGGCATGGCTTATGGGAGAAATGGGACCTGGATGGTAGGGCTGACAGGCAAGGGGCAGGGCCAATGGGACAGATGGGCAAGACTTAGGCAGGACAGGCTTGTGGGTGAGGGAGAGGAAGGCAAGCCACGAATCAACGGCCAGTAGTGGTGCTTGTGGGAGGGGCTTGTGAGGGAGGGCGGAGCTGGACCAGAAGGGAGGGGCAGGGTGCTGGAGAAGAGGGAGGAAAGGCTGATTGATGGGTGAGGGGAGAGTGGAGAGAAGGGTAAGGCTGCTTGGGAGAGGGAGGTGGTGAAGTCGGTGGTAAGTAAGAGGGGCCGGAGCTGGGAGCTGCAGGCGGGAGGGTTGGGCAGGTGAGGAGTGTGGCCTCTGAGGAGGAACAGGGCTGATGACAGGCTCTAGGAGCTGCTTTTGGCTGAGACCAAAGGCACCCATGTAGGATTAAGTTGGGTACTGTTCCCCCTCAACAGAAAACCCCAGAAGCACTGTCAAGTGGTATAGCTGTGTGGAAAACAATTCAGTGGTTCCTCCCCAAATTAAACGTGGGGACTTGGTGTGGCCAGACTGCTGGAGATAAGGGCTGGGCGGGGTATGAGAGTTCGTGTCTTTCAGGAACAGAGTTTCTGTGATGGAGATAACAACGATGTTTGCACAGAGGAACAACTTGGGAATACTGAATCGTGCACACAGGAGAAAAGTAGGTGTGACTGCAAGTCTTAGGTTATGGATATTTTACTATAATTTTGTTATTGTTGAAAGTGAGCATAGCCGGGCGTGGTGGTGCACGCCTGTAATCCCAGCACTTGGGAGGCTGAGGCAGGAGGATCAGTGCGAGTTCGAGATCAGCCTGGGCTACAAAAGTGAGCTCAAGGCCAGCCTTAACTGCATAGTGAGACTCTGCCTCAAAAAGACAAAAAAACCCCCAAAAAACGAAAGTGAGCACAGTGCCTACCATGACAGTAATGTGTCTGAGCTTACTTTCCTTTCTCTCTCTGTCTCTCTCTCTCTCTCTCTCTCTCTCTGTCTCTGTCTCCCTCCCTCTCTGTCTGTCTGCCTGCCTGCCTGCCTGCCTGCCTGCTTCTCTCTCTCTCTCTCTTTCTCTCTCTGTCTCTCGGTCTGCCTCTCTCTCTCTCTCTCTCTCTCTCTCTCTCTGATACCAGCAGTGGAATTCAGAACTTATGCTTGCTGGGCCAACTTTGTGCTGCTGAGCTTTATCTCCAGCCCTAAGCTGCTTGGTCACACCCATCTACAAATAGAGACTCCATGGATTCTCAGCCTAACACAGCGGAGGGTGAAGAAACAAAATGCCTAAACCTGGATGTGAAGCAGACGGGAAAGAGCTGAACCTGTATGCCTGAGCATAATCAATTACAATGACAGCAGGTCTGGGCCCGCGTGATGCTGTGCACTGACATTTCTTGCTGTGTTCTTAAGCCTGGAAAGCTGCCTGTGCTTCTCAGATGTCACCAAAAGTCCAGTTCCACAGAGTCCATGTGTCTAGTCTGTGTCACTTTAGGAATGCCAGAGACCACCTGCCTCCATGTGCTAAACCACCTTGCTAGGAGAGGGAACTGTGTCTTCCTGGGAACTGCAGGACATGGGACTGATGCTTGCAGGCTGCCACAATAAGAAGAAGGTATGAGTAATGTCTGGGAGTGTTTTGGAGCAGCACAGTGGAGGAGGGCAGTGGGGTGCACACAGTGGGGGCAGGGAAGCCCCACCAACCAGGTCAGTCTGTGTGTGGTTGCTGAGCGAAGATGCCAGGCATTCCAAGACAAGGCCCTGAGTTCCAGCAGTGACCCCAGGGAATGGGTCACTGTCTCTTTAGACGTCTATGCTCCTAGAAATATCCACAGCAGGGGAAGATCCAAATGTCATGGGCTGTGTTCCCATAAGGATGAGAGGCAGAGAATCAGGTGAAGGGAAATTTATTGAGGACTGGAGGTGCTGATGGGTTGGAGCCCAGGGTGAGTGACAGAGCAGAAAACCTGGAAGGAAGGGACAGGACTGAGGGAGACAGAGCTCTTGAGAGGCAAGAGGGAGAGGTAAGGGCAGCACCGTGGACACATTGATGATCCTTGACACCAAGGAGAGGGGGTAGCCTCTTAACACAGGTCAGGACTAGGTGATGGGGTGCAGTGAAGGTCTTGACCTTGGGTGACCTGTGCCTGCTGGCTCTTGAGGAAGAGGTCAATCAGCAGCAGGACTTCTGGCCCAAGGAAAGACCACAGCAGGCCGGGCGGGGGCAGGTGGGGCGGCAGAGCAGGGACACACAGGAGGTTGGGCCACAGCAGCTGGGCTGGCAGGTGAAGGCACAGCAGGAGGAGGCAGGCACACAGCAGGCAGGTCTGCAGACAGGACGGCAGAGCAGGGACACAGAGGAGCAGGAGGGTGTGCAGCAGACGGGCTTGTAGCAGACAGGCTTGCAGCAGACAGGCACACAGCAAGACGGCTGGCAGGAGGAGGAGCAGCAAGCCGGCTGGCAGCTGGACTGCTGGCAGCAGGAGGAGGAAGCACCAGAGCAGGCGGGCGCGCAGCAGACGGGTGTGCAGCAGACAGGCACACAGCAGGACGGCTGGCAGGAGGAAGAGCAGCAATCAGGCTGGCAGCTGGACTGCTGGCAGCAGGAGGAGGAAGCACCAGAGCAGGCGGGCGCGCAGCAGACGGGTGTGCAGCACACAGGCTTGCAGCAGACAGGTGTGCAGCAGGCAGGCACACAGCAGGACGGCTGGCAGGAGGAGGAGCAGCAAGCCGGCTGGCAGCTGGACTGCTGGCAGCCCGAGGGCGTGCAGGAGCTGGTGCAGCCTGACTGGCAGCATGGTGTGCAGATGAGGCTCAGGCAGGGAGCTGGGGCACAGCAGCTGGGTTGGCAGCAGCTGGGCTGGCAGCAGGGGGCCTCGCAGCAGCTCTCTGGGCAGTCATCCACCTGCCAGGGCTCGGTGCAAGTGCTGGAGCCGATGGACATGGTGGAGGCGGCCATGGTGGAGTTGGGCTGTGGGAGAGTGTGAGTGAGTGTGTGAGTGTGTGTATGTGTATGTGTGTATGTGTATGTGTATGTGTGAATGTGTGAGGTGCTCGGGGCCCCTGGCTTTTATATCAGGCCAGGCTGTGTGTTGTTCTTCCTGAGGCTCCAGCAGCCTTCCCTTTCCTTGCTGCTGTCCCTCTCCTTGTTCCTGTTCCTTTCCTTGTTGGTGTTTTGAGCTGAGTCCTGGTGCCTTTGCTCACTGTGGTTTATACAAAGCACCGCTCAGCCTGCAGACTTCCTGGTGGTGGCTGAGGACTGGGTGATGCCCTGATCTGTGCTTGGTCCTCTAGGCAGACATCCTGAGGATGGAGGACCTTGTCAGCCTGCAGCTGCTGCCCAAGAGGTGAGGGGATGGAGGAGCCCAGCCTATGCCAGCCAAGAAGCTGCTATAGAACATTTGGAGGTGACCAAGAAGCACCAACGGGGATGGCAGGTCAGGAGATGGTACCAGAGCCATGAGCCATGGCAGAGGTGGCCCATGATGGAAACTTGTAGGAACAGAGCCCTGGGAAGACAAGTTCTCCAGACTCAGTGGCAAAAGGGGTGAGATGAAGGCTCCCCAGAGTCCAAGGGAAACATGGATCTCAGCCACCTATGGGACACATGAATGGAAACTGGTACATCTGAGAGCAAGGATAAAACCCTGAAAACTTCCCATAAAATGGAATTCTAATCCCAGGGGAGGCAGAAGAGAAAAGAGGGAGAAAGATCCCAAAGATCAGCCAAGCCAGGAGAAGGCTCTTTCTTAGCTTCTTCAGGAGAAGCAGACACAGTTACTGACGTTGACTTTCCAGGAACTGGTAACAGAGTACCCCTCCACCCCAGTCTGCTCTTGGCGGGGTATTGCTCTGGGTTTGAGTTGTGCAAAGCCCTGTTTCTATGCGTTCAGCTCTAGGATTTGTACCCCTCTCTCACACGATCTCCTTGTGTGACAGCCTGTGGTCAGTCCTTCCTTAGCTGTGTCTTTCCTAGAAATCACCGACACTGGACATTCAGTGTTCAGAATCCCAAGTGGCACGAGACTGAGCCAGATCTTTTGGATCCACTCAGCAAAATGCACACAGGACACAGTGTGGCTCTGGAGGACTCCACAGGGTGGATACCCGCAGTCTGTGTCTCCATTCAGAGCAGAGGATGTTCTCATTGTTCCACTTGTGAGGATTACAAGCGAGTCTGCTATGACATTGTGCGCACTGTTTTGGAGAATGCTGAGTTTTCACTTCTTGGAATCAATCCTCAGGACCGGCCTTGCTGAGCGATTGTGTGACCGACCACTCAGAAACAGCCATGTGGTTGGCAAAGCAGCAGCGACACTCACACTGCAGAGGTGTGGGAAGTGGAGGGACCTGGTCCTCCCATCACTCAGTGCTGCTACTGTTTCAGTTTTTTCCATTCTGACGTACATGAACAGCATCTACTGTAATTTTGGGTTGCATTGTGCCAAAGATTAATGAGCTGCTTGTCCTATTTAATGTGCTTGTTACCAAGCCGTTGTCCAGAGTATCGTAGCATCTACGTTTCCCCAGCGTGGTGCAGTTCTGGGTCCTACTGACCTTGTGACACTTGGCCTGCAGGCCCTAACTCCGGTTTGTCTAGTGGTTGACAATGTCAAGCACTCTCCTACCTGAGAACTTGCTATCCATACCATTTTATTGACAATGTTTTTCTTCATGTTGAGACCTCTTAAAATTCAAGTTTCTTGATGTTGGGTTCTAAAAGTTCTCCTTTGGTCAGATTTGGAAATATTTTCTATTTGTCTGTGTCTTGTCTTTACATTTGTACAGCAGTGCATCTCAAAGAACAAAAGAGTTTAATATTGATGAAGATCAGTTTATCAACTATTTTCTTTTACAGCTAAGAGTTTTAGTATTGATTCTAGAACTCTGTCTAGCATGAGACAACATGCAGAGAATTTCCTTAGTTTTCTCTAACATAAGCCTTTGAAAATCTACTTAAAAAATAAAATCTTACCTTTACATCTATGGCCAATTATGATTTAATTTTACATGGTTATGAGACATTGGTTGAAGTTCAGCTTTCTGTTTTCACAGATGTCCAATTGTTTCAAATGCTTGCATTCTTCATTCAGTTTCCTTTATTCTTAGGTTGGAGGTCAGCTGCCTTCTCTGAGTGTGCCTGCTTCTGCTTCTTTCTCATGGATTTGTCCCTCTCCTTGCCAACACTGAATTGCCTTACTTCCTGTGGATTTTTAAGAAATCTTTTATACATATATATGGACAGGGTGTGTTCAGGGTCTCAATACAAGTTCGGACTCATTGTGATCTGCCTGTTTGCAGTCTCCCAAGACCTAGGGTTACAGGCAGGTGCCACCATGCCCCTTCTGAATTGCTGTGTCAGTGTGCCCTGGGGTTGGGGCTGGCACAGAAGACCCAGTGATTGAACCTCTGGGCCCTGTGCTGGAGCTTTAAACCATTGAGCTGTTTGGCCTTGAGCTCTCTTTTATAGTCCAGGCTGGTCTGGAACTCACACCAATCCTACTTTCTCAGCCTCCCACGTGCTGGGATTACAGGCGTGAGCCACCACGCTCAGCTCTGACCCATTTTCTCTATTTTTTTTGTCAGAAATCTTTAAAGCCGGGTGTGGTGGTTCATGCCTGTAATCCCAGCACTTGGGAGGCCGAGGCAGGAGGATCAGTGCAAGTTTGAGACCAGCCTGGGCTACAAAAGTGAGCTCAAGACCAGCCTGAACTGCATAGTGAGACCCTGTCTCAAAAAGACAAGAAAGAAAGAAAGAAAGAAAGAAAGAAAGAAAGAAAGAAAGAAAGAAAGAAATCTTTAAAGCAGGAAGGTGAATTTTAATCTTTAAATCTTTTACCAATTGTTTTTAATTTACTTTTCTGAGGAAGGACAATTTAGAATCAGCACGTCCATATGAGCAAGTGGGGAGCCAGAGCAGATTATGTCAAAGCTTGGAGCACCGGAAGACATGTTAAGGATGTGAACCTCCTGTTGAATGCAGGCTTAGAGCCGCATATGCTTATGTAACCATGGCTCAGCATTAGACATGTGTTATGCTTTATGTCTAGTTGTCCCCTCAAAGCCTCATGCAGTCATGGGGCGTGGCTTCTATAGATTGAGACTTGATTCATGATCCTTGGGATTGTGTTTACGTGCTGAAAGGATTATCGGTCTGAGTAGCTGAGACTATGCGTGTGGTCTAGGACAGGTATCCTAAGGCAGAGAGCCTGGTTGTAATAAAAAGAGAGACATAGAATCCCCTGTTGCTCTCTGCTCCTTTCGTTGGCTGCCTCTGTCCCCATTTTGTTGCTGTTCTGCCACCATGAACTGCTGCTCTCTGCCACTTGCCACTCAACCTTGGATCCAGCCGAGTATGGACTGAAACCTCCAGTACCTGGGAGCTAAATAAACCTTTCCTTCCTGCAGTTTGAGTGTTGGATATTTGTCCCAGCAACGAGTATAAAGTAACTAAGGCAACATGCAAGAATGTAAATGTGTGATAACAACAAGTATAAAAATGCCCCAGTAAGGATGCATGCTTCTCTGGCTCTGCTCTGCTTCCTGCTGCCTGCTGTTGTTGCTGATGTCTGCATCTGCATGCTTTCTTTGGGGGCTTCATGTACAGAAGTACTCCTACAGCCCCCTTGACTCCAGCACAACAAAAACTCTGTTCAAATGTTTACTGTGCAGAATTTACAGATCGAGCTGGAGGAGCTGAATCTGTTGTTGTCCCACATGGGATACAGTGTGGGTCTCTGCTGGTTTAAGGCTCATTTGATTTCTTTCATTGTATTTTCCTGAGCTACATATTGTTAGTAGATATCTAAATTGTCACTTTGGCTCTAGTTTTTTTTTTTTTTTGTCTTTTTGAGACAGGGTCTCGCTATGCAGTTGAGGCTGGCCTTGAGCTCACTTTTGTAGCCCAGGCTGGTCTTGAACTCGCACCAGTCCTCCTGCCTCAGCCTCCCGAGTGCTGGGATTACAGGCGTGAGCCACCACGCCTGGCTTGGCTCTAGTTTAAATCATACTGTGAAATAAATTTTCAAATTTTCATTGTTTACTGCAGTATGTAAGCATACAGCAAGGTTTTGCTGCTGCTGTTCTTTTCAGCTGCTGTCCCTTGGGCCTTATCGTCCCAGGAATCTTCCTGCTGATTCCTGGTCTTTCTGTATACTTGAACCTGCGCTCTCAGTGGAACAGCACCTTAAATGTGCTCAGAGACAGCAGAGATAATACTGTCTCTTCCTCTCTGATGCCTGCACCTGTGTTTGTCCCCCCTGCTCTCACTGGGATAAGTGCATTGTGAGGGGTAGCACAGGGTTGCTGAAGCAGGCGCCTTCATCTTTGCTAGCTGAAGGGGAAAGTGTTGAGTCCTGTGCCACTCACAGTGAAGTGGGCTGTTTCCGTGGACACATTATACCCAGCTAAAAAGCGGGCATTCACCTATATTTCATTCTTAGAGAGCATGTCTAAAAATCAAGGCTTCATACATTTTGTAAATTTCCTGTGCATACTTTGGTGTAATCATACTGTTTTCTCCTTCAGTCTGTTCACATAGTGAATTATATTGATGATAACCAAATCAGCTGGGTTTTTATTATTGACATAGTATTGCATTCCTGAGATGAACCCAACCTGTCTCATCTTTTTGACCATTACTGTATTTGGGTTGCTAATATTTTAGTGTTGATTTTGGTGTCTAAGTTTATTAGGGATATTGATTTGTCATTCTCTTTCCAAGGAATGTCTTGGTCCTGGACATCCAAGTGTGGCTGACCTCTTAGGATGAGTGGCCATGTGTTTCTTCTTCTGTTTTCTGGAAGAACTGTCATATATCTCTTCTTCAAATGCTTTGGCAAAATTCATCAGTGGGCAATCTAGCCCTAAAGGCTTCTTTAATAGAATATTTTAAAATTGCCATAGGACATCAAGAAAGTGAGAAGAGGTACCCAAAATGGGGAGTCTAGATGTAACATGTATCATACATGTTGATACCCAAAATACATAAAAGAATCCCGAAATTCAACAGACAGCAAAATAACCAGATAAAAAAGGCCAAAGAAGTGAACAGACAGCTCACCAAAGCAGACACGCTGATGGCTAACGAGGCTAGGAACAGATGCTCAACTTGCACATCCTTAGGAAATCAGAGGTTACACTAATGATGAGACTCCACAGCACACCTGTTGAAATGGCCCATATCAGAGGTGGCAAGGGTGTGGAGCAAGGGGAGCCTTCATTCCTCACTGGGGGGAAGGCAACCAATGCAGCACCTTTGGAAGGTGGGGTGGTGGTTCCTTAGTGTTATGGTTTATGTCTAGTTGTCCCCCCAAAGCCTCATAGAATCATGGGGCATGGCTTCTATAGATTGAGACTTGTTGCTTGATCTCTGGGATTGTGTTTTAGCACTGATGTGATTATCGGTCTTGGTACTGATGGGATTATCGGTCTGAGTAAGGCTGAGACTATGGATGTGGTCTAGGGTGGATATCCTAAGGCGGAGAGCCTGAATGTAATATAAAGAGCAACAGAGAGACAGACTAGAGCTCTTGCTCTCTGCTGCCCTGTTTGGTTGGCTACTTCTGCCACCATTTTGTTGCTGTTCCGCCGCCATGAACTGGATGCTCTCGGCTCTGTTCCACTCAGCCTTGGGCCAGCCGAATATGGACTGAAACCTCCACAAACTGTGAGCTAAATAAACCTTTCCTTCCTTCATCTTGAGTGTCTGCTATTTGTCCCAGCAACGAGTAAAAAGTAACTAAGACAGAATTTGGTACCAGAGAAGTGAGGTCATTGCTGTGACTAACCTGAACATGTGGATTATAAGCTTTTGTAAGTGGTTTACAGGAATAGATAGGAAAGGTTCAGAGATGTCGGCTAAAAACAAAGCAGTAGAACGGCTTCGGCTGTTCAGCTTGGGCAATTTTGGTCAGAGCTTAGACCAGAAGACTGACAGAAGGCCTGCCTGTAAAGACCAGGCTGAGGAGGTTTCCGCTGGGAAAAAGGACAGCACTGGTCATTGGACTCCAGATGATTTATGCTATGGATTGGCTGAAAGTCTTTCGGAATTTTGCTCATGCCCAGAGACTTTGCCTAAGACTGAGATTAAGCATGGCATACTGATTAATCTTTCAAGAGACATTTCAAAGCAGCAAGCTATTGGGGCAGTGGTGTGGTTATTATTGGTTGCTTTTAGCCAGATTTATGTTGAAAATCAAGAGAAAAGAGCCAAGAAGGATGATTTAAAATGTGAGTTTGGCCAAAAAGGAAATACCAGGAAAGCTGTGGACTGCAAAGATAGAGCTGAGAGGATCTCTATTGCTGGGAAGGAACCAGCGAATGGAAAAGATGGCCTGAGGGCATCACAAGAGGCAGCAGCTCTCTGTGCTTTGCAGCCCCAGAATTGCAAAGGAGAGAGGCTTTGCCTTGAGAAGAAGGCCACAGAGACCCAAGTACCAGAATGGCGGCAGTGGCCAAACCAGGTACCAAAATGGCGATGGCATGGAGAATTTGTTCCTAGGAATGAAGGTCAGAGTGTCCACCAATCCAGGCACTGCATCCCTACAAGCAAGAGAGAAGGTAGCCTGGCTACTGCTCCAGCTGGCAGCAGACCCTGGCATCATCCACGCGGCAATGGTTTTAGGCGCATTCAGAATGCAAGAGCTGTTAGTTTAAGAAGGCTTCCACCTTGATTTCAGAAGAAGGCTTGGGAG
The DNA here is from genome assembly GCA_004027025.1 of Myocastor coypus. Lineage (NCBI taxonomy): Eukaryota > Metazoa > Chordata > Mammalia > Rodentia > Myocastoridae > Myocastor > Myocastor coypus. The sequence goes on along the minus strand of PVJA010017102.1, from coordinate 1,527 downwards.
GCCAGGCAGTGTGCCCCTGAGAGGGAAGTGTGTAAAGCTGGGTGTGAAAAGCCTGCTCAGTGGAAACCCCAGAAGTTTGGAAAAGCCAGGAACGTGGATCATGCTAAGAGGGAGCAAAGCTGCCCTAAGAGAGAAGCCACGGGAATTACCAGCAAGAGTACTGTAGGAGCAGAGTTGCATGATGCTCACAACTCAGTGCAGACTGCTTCGGATGCTCCAGTTGGAACTATGGGATTTAATGTTTGCCCTGCTGGATTTGGACATGTGTTGGTCCCAATGTTTTGCATTACCCTGTTGTTTGCAACTTTTGGAATTGTAATGTTTATCTTATGCCTCTGAATGTTGGATATGTTTAACTCTTCTATTGTACAGGGGCTCACAGTTGAGAGTTTGCCTTGGATCTTGGAGGAGACATGGGATTTGGACTGTTCAGGAATGCTGAAACTATTGGGACTTGGCAACTTTTCCAGATGGACTAAAATGTCTTTTGTAAAAAGAGATATGTATGAGACTTTGGGGGTCCAGGGGCGGAATGTTATGTTTTATGTCTAGTTGTCCCCCCAAAGCCTCATACAATCATGGGGCGTAGCTTCTATAAATTAGACTTGAAGCTTGATCTCTGGGATTGTGTTGTAGTACTGATGGGATTATCAGTCTGAGTAAGGCTGAGATTATGGGTGTGGTCTAGGGTGGATATCCTAAGGCGGAGAGCCTGAATGTAATATAAAGAGCAACAGAGAGACAGACTAGAGCTCTTGCTCTCTGCTGCCTGTTTGGTTGGCTACTTCTGCCACCATTTTGTTGCTGTTCCGCCGCCATGAACTGGATGCTCTCGGCTCTGTTCCACTCAGCCTTGGGCCAGCCGAATATGGACTGAAACCTCCAAAAACTGTGAGCTAAATAAACCTTTCCTTCCTTCATCTTGAGTGTCTGGTATTTGTCCCAGCAACGAGCAAAAAGTAACTAAGACACTTACAAAACAAAATATGTTGCTACAAGCCAGCAGCATACGCTTTCTGTTTACCCACAGGAGCTGAAAATTCATGTCTACACAGATATCTACCATGGATGAAGGTTGCAGCTTTATTCACAATTGTTGCAAGCTGGAACACACCAAGCACCCTTCAGTGGGTGAGTGGACAGATGGTAGCAGTATGAGAATGTAGGTAGAGTAATATTATTGAGTGCTGGAAAGAATTACCAAGATATTAAACGTCCCAGAGGGACCTCACTGCACAGGAGGAAGGGAGAGTAGTTGGTTCTCTATGGCCATGTACTGTGGAACTCCCACAACATGCCGTTGGGAAGGAGGAAAATTTGAGGGTGGCAAAAGGTCAGCAATGGCAGAGGCTGGGGACAGGGAGTGAGGACAGGGCTCAGAGGGGCTTCATGGCTGGAAGAGGCACGCCAGGAAGCTGACAGTGCATGTGCGTCAGGCCCACATCACAGAACGTGCAGCACTGAGTGAGTGCCCCGGTGGCCCAGTGATGGCAGTAGGGCTCTTGGGGTGGTGAAAGTGTTCACCCC
>PVJA010017101.1:0-42245 GCA_004027025.1 Myocastor coypus | reverse complement strand
ATCTCTGTATTAGAGAGAGAAAGGATAACCATAATGACAGACTTCAATACTATTAAAGAAGATATCGATAAAAAATTAGAGGAGAATAGAAAAATGATGGACTCCCTGATGGAGCAATATAGGAAAGACATAGATCGCATGAAACAGTTTCAAAGAGATATACAAGAAAATAAAACCTCGATCACAAGTTGGCAGAGCCAAATGAATGAAAATGAAGATAGAGTTTCGAACCTTGAAGACACAGTTGCAGCCAGTGAAAGAGTAAGAAAGGATCTTTTAAAAACAACCAGAATGCAGGAAAAAATAATTCATCATCTGCAAGCCGATGCAAAAATGAACAACGTGAGATTAATGGGAATCAATGAGAAAGAAGGAGTCAATACAAATGATATAACAAGAATATGGGCACAAGTAATAGCAGAAAACTTCCCAAATCTGAGAAAACAATCAGACATTCAGGTAACTGAAGCCTACAGAACTCCAAATAACATCAACCCAACTAAAAACACGCCAAGACACATAATAGTCAAGATAGAAAGAATAGCATATATAAAGGTAAAAATATATATTTCTCATTATGTATGAGCATGTAGTGATAGTCTATTTCTCCTAATTTTTCTACCTAAATAGTCTTTATTTTGATGCATTTTGATGAGTATGAGTCTTGCTTTTTTTTAAAAAAAAAATGTTTTTTCAAAAACTAGTTTAAAAAAAGACCTTGGTTTTTCATTTGTATGTAGTAGAATAATCAGCAAAGTTAAAAAAATGTTATTTTCAACAAAGAACTGGTAAGGTTCAAACCTTTCCTAAAACATACATATACACACAAATATGAAGATGCACACATACCCCAGGAGTAGGCAGCATCTATCAACTGTATCTTTTAAAATCATATCTAAAATTACCAATACAAACCAGTATCTGTGGTTTCCATGACATGGTACTTAGCTCTTAACTAAATACAACAAATAATCCGAAACAACATAAATGCATTCTTAAGTGAAACTGGAATAATAAGTGCTTTGCTAAAATAAAGGATAAATTAGGTATATTCTCCAGACTTTCTCTACCTACCTGCTAATGTCTAGAAAGAAAGCAATTATGTTTGTCTGGTATTTTTTAAAACATGCAACATGACCCATGTTAGTCATATTATTTGTATTCTTTAAGTAATTAAATAGCTCAATTAATATTAACATCAGTGATATGTACTGTTCTAATTTCTAAAACTATATACTTTCCCTTAAGAATGGAATTAATTTTACTGTTTCCCAAATATCTATTATTAATTATTAAAGTCCTTCACAGTGGTTCAACCCAATGCAAACATACATATACATACACTTCATTTTTCTTTAAGTATTATATTTCATTTTTTAACTGAAGTTGCTTTTGTCTATACTTAAAGCACTGCAACTTATGTTGCCAATTTTAATAACTAAACACTTTAATATGATTCCTTCATTTTAACTACTGTCTTCCATGTATTTTGTGATGCTCTTATTTTACTGAAGTCATTAAATTTTCAGTGATCATTTCATTTTCAAGTAACATTGATCTTCATACCACAAAAAGGATTCAGTGCCGGTAAGTATTTCAATATTAAGTTCCACAATCAAATGGAGAGTTTTACTAATGCTAAAGCATGCTGAGAACTACAAACAGAAAACTGGACATCCACCTTCTAACTCACTGCTCTTGGCAGTTATTTTTAATGCAACATCAGCAGACATATATCTTAGACTTACTCTCCTCAAAACTCACTTTCCATGCATAACATCTTCAGCGAAGCCTTCTTCAACATTCCAGGCAGAGAGCAAGATTCACTATATATACCTTTTCACCTACCAACTTCTACTCATGCAGTACATTGTATTGCAATTCTCCTTCCTCTGTTCATCTCTGCATGAGCCTGCATATGTTGGAAGGTGACGACTGTCTCTTATACATATTTCAAAACTTCTATACTTATCACAATGCCTTATATAGCAAAGGGCATTTACAGAACAAAACTGCAGAGTTCTAGTGCCAATCTGACGCCTTCACACAACTGAGCTAGTCAAAATCTCAGTTTTAAGAACCTTCCTTTTCTTATAGTTGCATCTACCTAACATCATGACTAGGTTTAAGGGATTTCCATTATTCAATCACAGTATTCACTGAGCCTCACCAAATTCAATTAATTAAATAAACTAAATACTGCAAATATCCAAGCTCAGTAGTCGTACAGACAGACCAGAGTCACAAGTCATCCATGTATCTCAGTATCATAATTGTAATGTCACCAAGCAATGTGGTAGAGGGGAGACAGAGACAATTATCCCTCATAAATGGAGAAGAAAAGAAGTAGGACCCTTGGTGTGTACAGCCATAATTTCTTAAAAATTAGTCACACAGGCTTTTGGTAACTAAGAACACATTCGCATCAACTTAAGTGCCCTTTCTATTAGTCCTACTTATGTATATGCACCTTTACCTAAGTTATCTTTTCCCTGATTCTTATCTAGTATACTCCTTCAAGATCTAAGCCAAGTAGGACTTTCTACAATTTCCAGAAGAAGCTGCTACCTCCCTATCTGTACATCCATAGTACTTTGTACCAACCTCTACTGATAGGACTTAAAAACACTTTTTAAAGATATCTCTTATTTTATTTTTTAAAATTTTATTTATTTGTTTATTTATTTATTTATTTATTTAGTATTTTTAGGACAGGGTCTACAGGACCTACAGAGTCTCACTACATAGATTGGACTGTTAGTGACCAGCCTGTGTGCAGCCTACAAAGAGCTGGGATTACAGGCATGCGCCACCACTATCAAACTGTTTAACGATCAAATATCATATAAAAGTTTCCTAGATCTTCCATAAATAAAGTACTCAAACAGGGTGGCTTTAAATAACAGAAATTTATTCTTATAGTCCTAAAGGCAAAAAATCTAAAATCAAGGTTTTAGGTCATTGTGCTGTTTGATGCCTTGTGACAACTTGAGAAGTTTAGAAGTTTAATTAAGTGACTCAGCAGAGACCTAGGATTCTTAGTTTGTAAACACCCTCATCTTGTGCAAGAGGAAGGCATGGCCACTGGGTGTGTTCTACACCCTTTGCCCCAGAGTAGCTTGTTTATAATATAAGCAGGGGAGAGAAGCTGGCTAGAAGCCATAGCTGCTGCCCTTCTCTCTGTTCTTCACCATTTTCTGCTGCCATGGACTACTGCTTTCTGCCATGTGCCACTCTGCCTGGGAGCCAGCTGAGTACAGACTGAAACCTCCATAAACTTTGGGCTAAATAAACCTTTACTTCCTTAACTTTGGTTGTTGGGTATTTTGTCCCAGCAATGAGTAAACGTAACTGAGATCGAATTTGGTACTAGAGAAGTGGGGTCATTGCTGTGACTACCAGACCATGTCGGGTAAGAGCTTTGAGGAATGATTTATAAGAAATAGGAAACATTTGGAGATGTCACCTGCTAGTGAAGAGCTGGAGTGCCTTCAGCTCTTCTGTATAGGACATTCTGGTCACAGCTCAGAAGAACAAAATGCTGATAAAAAGCCTGCCTGTATAGACAAGAATGGAGAGGTTTCTTCTGGGAATAAGGACTACATTGGTGGTTGTCTGCATTTTGCTTGTGTCCACAGACTTTGCCTCAGATTGAAATTAAGTACAGTGTACTAGTTGATCTTGTAAAAGAAATCTCAAGGTAATCAAATGTTGGGGCAGTGGCATGGTTATTGTTGCAGGCTTTTAGTCAGATATATGTTGAGAGTCAAGAGCAAAGAGCCCAGCACAATGATTTAAAATATTGTGAGGTTGGCCAGAAAGGAAGCACTAGGAAAGCTGTAGACTACAAAGATAGAGCTGAGATCTCTATTGCCCCAGAGGAACAGGAGAGTGGAAAAGATGTCTTGAGAGTATCACAGGACATGGCAGGTTCTTGCCCTTTGTAACCTCAGAATCACGAGAGTGAGGGAGTTTGTTTTGAGGAGAAAGCCGTAGAGCTCCATGTTCCAGAATGGTGGTGGTGACCACACTAGGTTCGAGAAAGGAGGAGGCAGCCACACCAGATTCCAGAATGGCACTAGCATAAAGAATCTGTTCCTCAGAATCAGGGTCAGAGTGCTTAGTAATTCAGGCACTCACTCCTACAGACAAGAGTGAAGAAATCCTGGCTACTGTTCCTGATGGCAGCAGCCCTCAGCATTATCCATGTGGCATTGCTTTTAGGTGCATTCAGAATGGTGGATGTCTTGCCAAACAACAAGTAAGAAGTACCAAAGACAGGCATGCTCTTCCTGAAGATTTGGGGGGAGTCTGTTCCCCATCTTCCTCCAGTGCTGCTGTGACTTTTGGTAACCTTGCTTGCAGATCACTCCTCCAGTCTGTCCTCACTGCCATGTGGCGTTTTCCCTGTGTCTCTTTTCCTTAAGACTCAAGTTCTTCTCTACTCCAGCAAGACCCCTTTAATTTAACTATGTAGAGAGGAAGTGGCTTCACAGGAACATGAAGAAGGGTAACTGCCATGCAACACAGGCTGGAGCAGGACCACTGGGGACAGCTGGAGTGATCAGTTATCAGGTTTCTTGCATGATTATGTGCCTGTTCCTGCACACAAGAACAAGAGTGGGAGGCCCTTGCTCCTGCCATAGAGCATCCTGAGAATCCTGTTGATAAGGCCAGCTGGCAAGGGGAAGATGTTTACAGGGTTCACCTCCATTATATTAAGGTCAAGAATTAAAAATGGATGTGGCAATAAAAATTAAATTGATTAGTAGCACACCTCTCAGTCACATTTCCCATTGTCTACAGAATTTAGATTTGACTTTCATCCCCTTATTTAAGTCATTAATCATGAGCACTCTACATTAATATTTTAAAGCTCAGGGTTGTAAGTTCCTTCCTACTTTCCCCATAGGCAGTACTTACAATTTTTTCCTTACCCTTTTGGGGTGATTAACAAAAAGATAAGGAATGATAACATCTTAATCCTACCATCTGGAAATCCCCTGTTTCATTTTTAATTCACAGAAATATGACGCTTTCCAGATCAAATACAGTACCTAATTCAGCCCTGTGTCCCTTGGTTACAGAGCTCCATGAAGCCTGGTTATATTAAATAAAATGTGCTTTCTTAAAAATAATTTTATAAAACACAATTTGTTTAATCACTTGTGCAGCCATACATCAAGCACCTGACTTCCAATAAGCTGTCTCAAATGTATTCTGTTTATTAAAATAAAGAATAATCAAAGGCATTTATAAATCAATGTAAGTTTTGTTCCAGTTCTACAAGCAAATCAACTAATTCTATACACATATTTGTAATAAATAAGAACTTTCATTAATTTGTTTAATTAGAGTATTACTCTATTGCCTTAGCTACATGTCATATGAACATTTTTCTAATGGGTGTTTTCTAAAGTATGCTAATTTATTTTCAAATGTCTGTACTTACCAATTCAGGAATATCTTTTACTTTGAGAGGAACTTGGATTAAACCCAAATGAGTCCTGAAACTAAGAGAATCACCATTTTCATAATTTGGGTTGCGGAGATTAATTAATACCTTTAAAAACAAACCCAACAAAATTGGTTAGTTACTTTATAAATGTTTACACTCATCAGTGATATGCTTGGTGTACTGCCACAAAATTAAAATTTGCAATTATGCATGTACTTGAATTATATTCTAAAATAGTATAATGTACTGTAACATTTAAATGTCATAAATATAGTTTTAAGATATTTTAAGCATTCTAATTGATGAACTCTCACAGAAAATAGTTCAGATTTAGCTCAAAATGAAGATTTTTAGTGTTAAATAAAATAAAAACTGCTTGAGTAGATTGCACTAAAAAAGGTGATAGGAAAAAACTGTTTGAATGTAATTCTTAACCAGGGAAAATTTAGAATTCTAACATTAAAAAAACAGAGATTGACAGAGTTTAAATAAAGATGGTAGGGGGGCCAGGACGATAGCTCTGTGGCACAAGTGCCTGCCTGGCAAGTGCAAGATCGTGAGTTTAAACCCTGCTCCCATAGGAAAAAAAAAAAGATGGTAGAGCAATACTGCAGGCTGTCACCTCTAACACAAACTCAAAATAAGAGAGACAAAAAAATTTCAGAAACAAGTAACAAAAAGGTTTTTATAACACTTCAAAAATAGGCAAGTAAAATATCTGAGATATTTATATATCCTTTAATTTAGAAATCTCACTTAAAATGTAGGAACAGTTTTTCCTCTGAAAATGTAAAAATTGTGTTGAAATTTAAAAATCAATTCTGTTTATTTTTTTAATAAGAGATTTTTTTAAATCCATAAGGTTAAATATAGATTAATAGAGAGTAGCACAGGTTATATAAGTAAAGGGTCATACTCCATGGGGAACTCACAAACACAGAAAATAGAAAACAGGAGAAACTGGACTGTACAGACAACAACAAAGAGATAATATTAGATATATAGAAGTCCTCGCTGTGGAAATAATTACAGGCAATGCTGCTGCATTGACATAAAGGGTCTCAACAGTTCTCACATACATAGAATGTTAGAAACCATTGAGGAGAAAAATGGGTAGAACAGGACAAAGGGGTATTGGGGAAAATGATTAAAGATGAGGTATGCACTCACAAATCTGCCAAAATAAAACCTCTTACTCTGTATAACCAATGTGCACTAGTAAAAATGATGTGAAAAAAAGAGAACAATCCAAAACCCAAATTCCATTTAGAAAGGAGAATACATGATCATCATACAAATATTACAGGAAATTTCATCCTGTGCTAGCTAGAAAAGAAATGAGTTTGTGAAAAACTTTTAACAAGCCATGGTAAATAAAACCATTACCACAAAAGTTATTCTTACCAAACTACTATCTCTTTTAATTCAAAGGTGGCTATTTATAACTCTAAAAGACCTGAAATGATTTCTATTGAAAAACTGATATCAGAGAAAACAGGTTCAGAAAGGAAGTCTAGAGGCTGAGGCAGGAGTGTTGTAAATTACAACGCAGCCTGGGCAACTCAGTGAGGCTCTATCTCAAAATAAAAATAAAAAGATGTACTCAGTGGCCAGTGTATTCCTGGCTTTGATCTCTAGTGAGAGACTGAGAGAGAGAGAAAAAGAAAGAGAGAGAGAGAGAGAGGAGAGAATGAGTGACAAAGCTGTTAAAGACATGATTAAAAGCAAAAGTAGAACTAATCAAGAGGAAAAGTAATAAAAATGAACTCACAGAGGTACTAGAGTCTCAGACCCAGTAGGTACTTTGAAACACTCTCATATCTTTAAGTTTTAAGAAGGAAAAGAGAAACGACTAAGTAATGGAGGAGTAGTCTATGCTGAATTACATTTAAAGTCCCATCTGGAAGCTGTACCAAGAAGAGCCAGGTGAACAATGCCAAAGTAGGAATACCACTTAGGATGGTGCCACATAGTCCAAACAAGAAAACATGGTAGCTTGGATGCAGCCATATGGCAATGACAAGAAGCAGATTCTGGGTACCATTTTAAATGTAAAACTGGCAGGATTACATGGAATGTCCAAGAGAAAGAGTGAAATCAAGGATGGGGCAATAAATCAAGTTCTAACACCCTAGAATTCAACCTGAATGCTTGCTATGTCTTACAAACTTAATTCTGCTAATCACCACTAATGGACCAATATTACTAATGAAACTCTTCATCCTCCTATATTCTGTCTCCAGGAAAGAAAACTCTGTCCAAGTCTTGGTGCTTTGAGATCATTATTATCTCAGTCTCCAAAGCTAATCACTTTCAAAACACTCTTTGGATCTTCAAATCTGTCAAATTCTTTGTTTCCAATGCTGTTCTCTTAGTTCAGACCCTTATGTTTTCTTGCCTAATCTCCTAGAATGAGGGACAGAATAAAAAGATACACCAAACACCTACATATGCTACAAGCAGCTGGCTACATAGTTACTATGTTTTTAGATTAACTTACAAATTGATTTACCTGCTTCTAATTTCTCCATATCCCAATGTATCTTTAAAAGAAATTTCTGAACAAAAATTTGAAAGAAATCGCTCAAAAGGAAAGAACAACTGGGATAAGGGAGAGAAGAAGGAAAAAGAAAAATATATATATACACACATATAATATAGATAAGACAGTTATTCTAATTTATACCAGTTCATGAAAGGAAAAGTTAGTGCTTAGATTGTTTGATCAATTTCGCGTTTCTATATCTGGTAATAGCAGTTTCTCAAACTACTTTGGAGACAACAATATGTAATATAATAATAATTGTTAATTTTCTATTCTCTGTTTTGAAATTCTGTATCATTGTTTTTATTCTCTTTAATATTTTTTGATGTTCTGCTTCAATAGATCTGAGGTTTTTTACATGATGATTTCTCTGCCTGGAGATAGCCTTACATCATTAGCTTCTTCCTTCATCAGTGTATTCATCTGAACAAACTTACCTCAAGAAAATCCTTGGGTGCATAAACAGGTCGGAAAAGGCTTAAATCTATAGTAAGATAGAGTAAAACAAAATATCAGTTAATATATAAAGCATTTTTGTATGTTTCTGCGTAGAGTAAATAAAAACTTTGCAGAATACTATTTGTCGATGTTCTAAATATTAAGAACATGAAAATGAAGACATTTACTGTAACAGCCTAGATTATATAACATAGAAGAAATTAAGAGTCTACTGTTATCAGTTCTGACCAATTATTCAGAACTGAATAAATCAGTATCAATAAAATGTAAAGCTTCTATAGGAACATTCATACACACACACACACACACACACACACACACACACACACACACACATATATATATATATTTATGATTTGTTTTAATTTTTAAACCTTATTTATGTTATGGCCAGCTCAGCCTGCCCTGGGGGTGGGGCTAGTGTAGCATGTGAGCTTGCCTAAGCAGGCACTGTAGACTGCTGAGCCATCCCGCCAGCTTCCTATGAACATTATCATAAAGTACTTAGAATACAAGCATGGATCACTTTGGTCATGTTAAATGCTCTCCTTTGGAATTTTTCAATTGCACATTGCCCCTTTATTGTGGCACTTATTTCTTGCCTAGTCTACCAAATTATTCTAGTAGTGATGAAGTTATGTACACATCCATATACAAAATTATAAGCTTCTATTTATCATATTAAATAAAATACTATTTTTGGTGTTCAGTAGTTTTTGTTAATTGAACCCCAAAATTCTTAAAAACATTTTAATCCCTTGAATCTTTTTCACGTTTTAAGCTATCTTTCCCATCTCAGTGTACTTAAGGCTGCAAAATATTTACCTTAATTAAAAGTTAACCATCTCAGGAATCTAATAAATAAATTTTACTTATTTTTTGTAAAAACATTTTTAAATGCTACTTTATAAAAGGTTACATGATTCAAATATTCTCAAAATAGGGGAGAACAAAGATAAAAGGAATTCTTAAACTGCAAAGTCTAAGTTTAAGCAAACTGAACAGATGACAGGAAATTAACTCAGAGGGCAAGCTGCTGCCTTTCCACAGAGTTGCTCATTGTGTTACGCTGCATGTGCAGCTCAGAAGGAAGGCAGTTCTTTTTCCACTGCTACACTGTGAAGAAAGCTCTTCGCATACCTGGTTCATCAGTCCCCATTTCATTCCATTTATTAAGAAGTTCTTTCTGTTGTCCAATTGGTCTCTAAAAAGGTAATTTTAAAATTGGTTTTACTTTTTACTTTTGAAGATAGCAATGCAGCTTAGAGATAAAACTCAATAATGCATTCTAAAGTTTAAAGAAGCTGCTATAATACTGGGGAAAATAATTTCATTAAATATAGCCAACTTTTTGCAATTACATTTTATTATATTATATGTAGTTTCAATTGCTCAGGTAGAATATGGTGCTAATGAGTCCAAGAAAAGAAGGAAAATAAGCTGGACTGGCCAGTAAACTTCACAAAGAAAACCTGCTCCCCATCCACACACTACACCTCTGACCCCACCCAGCAAGATAAGCAATGCATCATGGGGGACTGGTCAAGAGAGTGTGGCTGAGAGAGCAGCAGTATCTTCCTAGATAAAGACAGTAGATGACAATGCTGTGGATGTAGGCAGCTGTTCACATGAATTCTACTCTTACGCCATCTTTAGGGTGCCCCCAGTGACTTATATTATCAAAATGCACCACATCTGGGAATGAACAACAGGTAGGGAAAATAAGTGAAAAGAATGTTCTCTCCTACTTTTAAGCAACAATATGGCATGTGGAAAATCCTCCAGATGACTTTCCTTTCCTTTCTCATTTCTGCCCCCCAGAAAGTCCAGAGTGAAAGAGAAGTGCTCAGAATTGCATCTAAATAGAATTCACTTTGGCAGCCAATGACAAATGACTGTTTCCAATTCCTATTTCCAAAGGATGGTACCATATTACCTGGGACAAGGCCACTGTAGGCCTGAATTCCATCTCCGATCTAAGGAATATGGCTACTGTGCTCCATTAGCTAAAATGTAAGGAAACTAATGGTAGTTCAAATCTTTAAAGTATACTCTTTATCACTGTAGTCAAATGTTTAAATAATCTGATGTATAGATTCTGTATTTCTGTTCTCAAAAACTATCATAAATCATTAAAGATGAAATAATAGAAATAATAATAGAAATCTATATAGACTGTACCTCACTATTAGCATATATAGATTTTATTTTAAAACAAGGTGATGTAACAATAACAAGGAAATAATGTTTCCAACAGCTACTTAACTTTATGACACTTCTCAGTAGTTAAATTCACAATAAAACAGCTAAGCAGAGAATATTAAAAGTACCTTTCGTGCCAGTGGGATACTCAGCTCAGTGCACATGCTATTTAGACTCTTCAAAATTCGTTTTTCCCAACTTCCCTGAAACATAAGGAAAAATCTGTTACTGCTTTTGTCAACAATATCCAAACTAATAAATTAAAATCATGAGTTACATTGAAATGGCAAGGCTCGTTGGGATTGATTATTTTTATTTATTAGTTCATTAAACACACACGAAGTATTGCCCACTGTGTGCCAGACAGTGCTGTGCCAAGTGCAGTGAATGAGGCAGTGTTGTAGTTTGGTACCTACTACTGCCAACAGCGTAGGTATTTTAAGATCTGCTCTGCAGGACGGCACTAATGGGCGGAGATGCAGCGAGGGAAAGGTCCTTAGATTAACAGAGGCATGTTTTTGAAGGGTACTGTGGGACCTGATTCTTCCCTCTTTCTTCTTTTGTTTCCTGGCCACAAGAAGAATGGTTCTGGGGCTGGGGAGAAAGTTCTATAGTCTTAAGCACCTGCCTGGCAAGAGCAAGGACCTGAGTTCAATTCCTAGTACTGCATGGTGTACCAGCCATCAAAACTGGGGGTGGTGGAGTATGCCTATAATCGCAGCACTGGGAAGGCTGAGAAAGGAGGATCACTACAAGTTCAAGTTGTGAAGCAAGACGCTGTACCAAATAAATAAATGAATAAATTAATTAATTAAAAAAAGGTGAATGGTTCTGTGCTGCCATATACTGCCCCACCACGGGCATCACTCAGCACCACTGGTCTAAAAGGATTATCTCCACCTAAGCAGAGATTAAAACTTCTAACACTTTAGGCCAGAATAACCCTTTTCTGTATGCTACTTATCTAGGATGTTCTGCTATAATGATAGCTAACTAACACAAGCAGTGGATAACAGAAAGTCTCAGTCCACATAGAAATGACATTCTAGTTGACACTGATAATGTGTATAGATGAACATACAACAATAGTCACATAGAGATTAGCAGTATGAAGACAACATCAGAAAATAAAGTAAATGTAAGCATTTTATGTTTGCTATTTATGAATCCTACTAACCTGCTCAGGTTAACTTTAGATATGTCATGTTATAATTTTTCTAAACACAATACTCCACCTATAAGTACATTAGCATTTATAGTCTCAGAGCCCGTCTTCTATGTGCCACAATGCTATAAGCACATGTGATCACTAATCATGATTGTCAGCTTGACTTTTGGGTGTGTCTCTGGGGTGTTCAGCATGCAGCATGCAAAATGAGGGTGAAAGGCTGACCAAACTCTGTGTGGCAGCACCAAATACACTTTTAGCCCACACAGAAAGGAACAACAGGAGACGGAAGTCAGCCTGCACCACAAAGCTCCGTACTGCTTTAGCAGGTGCCATGTGTTCTGCTACCATCATCTATGGACCTAAGATTCCAATTTCTTCAGCCTTTCACATCTGCAACAAGCTTCCAAGCCTTCAGTCTAGAACTGAAGTAAATTTCGTTGACCTCTCTTGTTAGTTAAAGTGGGCAGTTTCTTAAAGTGGGCAGTTACTCTGTCTTGTAGCTCTCTAAGGTGCACATAGCTATTGGGGACTATCTTGCTCTGACTCTTGAGCTTATTTAATAAACCCTCATTTACAACTGTATATATATATATATATATATATATATATATATATATATATACTGTACAGATTCTCCTATCGATTTGGTTCCTCTGGGTAACCCTTACTAATCCACAAACCTAGAAAAGTGATGATAATATTTCATAATGTTGTCTATTATTTATTTTATATTCAAAAAATTTCAGTTGTCTACAGATTATATTTTATAGTTTTTCTTTTTAAAATCAGAGCCCATTCAAAATTCATATACTACATCTGGTTTTATGCCTTTTTTCAATGTAGTTTAATATAAAGTTTCCCTGTCTTTTATATTTTTGTGATATTGACTGTTTTGGAAAGAACATGCCAGCTATCTTTCAGAAAGCGTCACAATCTGGATTTGTCTTACTGTTTTTAGGAGTGTTGATTACCTTATTTTCTGTCCTACCTTTTTATAAACTAGAATTTATAAGTTCATTTTATTAGTAAATCACAGATTACACACACACACATGTATATGTGTATATATAAATACACTATTCCTTTCATGACAGGATAAAAAAATATACAATAATTTTTTGTCATTTCACTAAAATATGCCTATAGGCCATTTCAAATTCAATGAAGCCATGCTAAACCAATAACAAATTCTAAACTTCAGAGATAATGGACAGTTGTAGTCATTTAATAAAAGTAAAATAAAAACAACAGCTCTTTTAAGTGGTTGCTATAAAACTTAAAGATGATAATATATGTAAATTCCTTCAACAATAGCACAAGTAATGGTAAAAATAATTCAGCAACTGACAAATTTTACTGTAGCTCTGATTATTAACTGGGGTTTTAAATTGTTATTTTATTGATACAGAATTTTACTATGTGGTTCCAGCTGACCTTGAACTCAAATATACCCTAGGCTGGCTTCCAACTTATAGCTAACCTTCTGCCTTGGCTTACTAGTGTGCGCTACAATGCCCACCTCACATAGCTATTTCTAAATATACATAAACACATTGGTATATTTCTTTATCTGGAATATGTGCCCTATGTTCTGCTTTGACACCCTTATTCTTACTTTATCTAGATAAATCTTAGTCATCTTTTAAGTACTGTCTTAGTTACTTTTTAATCATTGCTAGGACCAATACTGGACACTCAAAATGAAGGAAGGAAAGGTTTATTTAGCTCACAGTTATTGGAGGTTTCGGTCCATACTCGGCTGGATCCAAGGCAGAGGCACAATGCAGAGGCCAGCAGTTCATGGTGGTGGAACAGCAACAAAATGGTGACAAAGACAACCAACCAAGGGAGCAGAGAGCAACAGCATGAGTCTGTCTCACTTTATATTACATCAGGCTCTCTGCTTCAGCCTATCTGCCTCAGGCCACAGCTATAATTCCCAGCAGTATTCACACCCATAATCTCATCAGGACTAAAACACATAATCCCAGTGACTCATGAGTCAAGTCTCAATCTATAGAAGTCCCTTACCATGACTGCATGAGGCTTTGGGGGGACAACTAGACATAAACCATAACAAGTACCAACTTAGAAATCACGTCGCCTACTAAACCTTTTCTCATCAGAGACCAGAGTACTTTTCCTACAGCCTCTCCTAGCGCCTCGTCCTTAACTCATCTGGCACATATCTCACTTGGGTTATACCTAAGAGGTTCTCAATAAAGACAACTGATTTCTATTTCATGTAATGCTGAAGCATTGTAAAAATATTAATACAATGCTCTAAGCAACAAATGAACAGAAAATAATTCATCTGTAGGATGACAATATAGAGCTGTGAAGAATGTATAAAACTTACTTGATTGAATACATATATTTTGAACAATAAAGTATACTATAAACTTGTATAAAATACTTCCCAAACATGCTCCATTATATTTATAGGCAATACCCTCTTTTTCTTATAGTCTTCTTAAATCCAGTGCATATTTGGTACTCCTTATTTCAGTAATATTGATCAAATTTGAATTCTAACAACATAATATCCATTCTACTCCTAACAACCTCAAACACACTGTATTTTGATAGATTTTGTTAATCTTTCAGATGTCAGCTTATAAGATTGCTGACATCTGTTCTTTTCACCCAAATTGTGGAGGGAGCATATAAGAAAAGACTTATATTTAAAATTCCACTTCTAATTAAGTTATTACTATAGAAGTAGAATTTTCACAGATATTAGAAATCCAAGCAGGCATGGTAGTACATGCTGTTGCCTGTTATTCTAACACTTAGGGGACTAATGCAGAGACCCTCCCCAAAGCCAAAAATAAACAGGGCTATGGTGTAGCTCCGTGTGAAGGCCCTAGTCCAATCACAAGTATTGCCAAGAAAAGATTCCAATATCTAAATTTTTATTATTTATCCTGTTAAAGAGCTAAATTGCTATTGAACTATGGTTTCGAATGTTCCTGTATTCACCCATTCATGAAAATAGCTGTGAAGTTGATAAAAAGTAACTCTCAAGTATAAAGTTAAAGTTACAATGGACATCAGTGGGTAGTGCATAATATATATTATAAGCACATATCTCAAGATTGAGATACTCCACTTTAACGTAGTATAAAACTTACTGAAAACATAAATGTGAAGATAATTACAAACAGAAAGATGACTTTTAGAATGACATTCTAACAAGATATTGCTAATTACTCCTTTAAAGAATTAGTTTGTTTTTAGGGGGGAGGGCCTACAGGGTATTCAGGGTCTCATTACTAGATCAGACTCCTAGTGATCTGCCTGTTTACAGCTTCCCAAGAACTGGGATTACAGGTGTCACCATGTTTAGTCTCAATTGCCATCCGAGGGTGCCCTGGGGACAGGGCCAGCATGGAAGGCCTGGGGATTGAATCCCAGACCTCTGTGCCTGCTATTTGGCTGGCCCTAAATAATTAGTTTTGCTAAAACAGTTGACTCAACTGTTTTCTGTAAAGTGCAATTAAATATCTGACTATGTAAATAATTTTAGTTAACCAACTTTAAATTTACTAGTAGGAATACTATATAGAGAGAATGATTAAAAGAAAAAATTACACAGTAAGCCAGGCGTGGTGGCACACACCTGTAATCCCAGTACTCGGGAGGCTGAGGCAGGAGGATTGGTGCGAGTTCGAGACCAGCCTGGGCTACAAAAGTGAGCTCAAGGCCAGCCTGAACTGCATAGTAAGACCCTGTCTCAAAAAGACAAAAAAAAAAAAAAAAAAAAAAAAAAAAAAAAAAAAAAAAAAAAAAAAAAAAAAAAAAAAAAAAAAAAAAAAAAAAAAAAAAAATTACACAGTAAAAAAATCAGACATCAGAAGAATTCAGAATGGAGAGTTGAAGAAATAGCTCAATCTATAAGTGTTTACATGTTATTTTATTGGTTACATGAAACATATATTATTACCCTCATTTTATAAATGAGGAAACTTTTGAGAAGAACCACAAAGGACAGATTGTATTAAGACCTGAATAAGCCAGGCATGGTGGCACATGCTTGTAATCCAAGCTTTTAGGAAGTTGAAGCATGAGGATTACAAGTTTGAGCACTACCTGGTAACACACTAAGATACCATCTCAAAAAAAAAAAAAGGACTGAGGAAATTTCTTTGCTCCACAACTGAAGAAGAGATGTAGCCTAGGAAGAAACAAAGAATGTGGCTAAAAATTAAGGTAGGAAAAGGATGCTAGATTCAGAGCTTTTATGATTAAGACAGGAGTAAATAACATAATATCTGATATGTCAAATAATGCAAAGACATTGATTAAACAACTATGTATTGGGCATCTTATTAAAAATGCCATAAAAGTTGCATAAAATACAATTTTTGTCACTAAGAAACCCATGAATTTTTTGGTCAAGGTGGAGAGAATAAGGCAGACACCTAATGTGGGACAGGTTGCCAACTGTTGATATAAGTTGTAACAGTCCACATGTCACATGCCACAGAGAGATAGTAACAGAATGAACAAAGAGGAGGAAGCTAGTGGATACATTTGGCACAACTTCTTACTGGCAATGTAACATATATCACTTTCTTTAAAATACTAAAAATAAAAAAAAGTGACCCCAAGGTCTGAACATGTCTTCTCCATCCCTTGGCCCCACACCTATAACCCAGGGAAAAGGTAGCCAGGGCTTTTTCAAGATACTCCTTAGAACTGTAGTCAAACATTCAGAAACATTTCTGGAGAAATCTTGAGTGGTCAGAGAAGTGACTTCAACAGACATCAGAAAGAGGAACAGAATTTCTGACAATGCAGGGGATGGGGAGGCCTGAGAAAAAAAAAAAAGCCAGGCAGTTACCTTTCAAGGTAGATGATCTTTTAGGTTTTCTTAAGAATTCTAAGTGATGTCCATTTTTCCTTTACACACTGATCAATGTGTATACGGAATGTGTGCCAAGCATAAAACTAGGAGAAGGCAGTAAAGTCACTAAGAATCACATGACTATTTAACTGTGAAGAAAGAGATCTTCCAAGAAAAGCAAGATTTAATAAACAGAAGATTTAATTCACTGAAATTGTAAGTTCCTGGGCTCCAGAAATCCTCAAACAAAAAAAGAAAGGAGATGAACACTTGCCAGAGTTTGAACTGGATAAATGTGCAGGCTTTTCTGGCTACAGTTTTATAGACATTTATTTTTGTCCAGGCCCTGTCTGTGGAGGTGAATATGTAAGCTCTAAATCTCAGAAAGCAATGTGCAAGAGCACAACACGATCATGCTATGCAACATAAAACTTCAAAGTTCACTAGCACCAACATGAGTCAACTAAATGTAATGGTTCCCACCCAAAAGCCTTACAAAATAAACTCGAAGCCTTGCAGGGTTATTTAACAGGGAGATAAGTGGCCTTTTCTATTTATAATGTATACATAGGAAGTCATTTATTTTTACTCAAACCCATAACTTCTCTAAACGAAATTATTACTGCTTCAAATCAAGTTACCTAAAACTCAGAATCTATAGAATCATTGAAAGGATTTCAAGAGTTTTCTAAATAAGGCCATGAAAGGCAAAATATTCATCTTTAAAAATCACTAGTGGGTCAAAATCCTTTAAATAGATATTATAGATTTGCTACGTTTTCATAACAAAGGTGCAAATTTTATAAACCACGTAATAAATATATAACTTGTTTAAAAATCTTATGGAATTATAGATTGGAAATTATTTTTTACTTTGATAAAAAATAAAATAAGATAATTATATGCCAATTATATAGGAAAATATTTTAGTAATTCTTCTCTCATTATAAAAATGGCATATTTCCTTTATACTACTGCTGATTTCCACTGGTCTATTGAAAGAAACAGTTAATGTTTAAATATTTTGCTTCTAATTTTTTTTTTTTTTGTGTGTATAGGACTGGTGTTCAAACTCATGATCTCGCCAGGCTGGCACTTGTGCCATGCAGCTATCTGCCCAGCCTCTTCTTAATTGTTTTGACAAATTTTTCATGCTTATGTTTGGTAATCCGACCAACTAATTTGAAGACAACAATATGCAAAATACTAACCATTGTGGAATTCCTATCATCTTGTTTAGTGAAATTCGATATTGTTTCTAATATTTATCTTTTCTTTTAAAAATTCAAATAAATGACATATTCTAACTTATAAAACATAATATGTAAAGAATAAATAATAGCCATAAATTCATCACTAAAAAGAAAAGTGATTTTTTTTCTATGTATGTTTATAATCACAACATATATATACATACAGACTTTTTAAAAAATTAAGTATTTGGTAAAGGGTTTCACTACATAGCTCAGACTCATAGTGATCCTCCCCCTTCAGCCTCCCAAGCACTGGGATTACAGCCACCACATCTGCTTTCAGTGTCTGGCGCTATGGCTCAGGGTGGTGCCAGCATGGTATGTTGTACTGGGGATCAAAACTGGGTCGCTGTGCTTGCCAGGCAGGTGCTTAGGTGGCTGAGCTATCTCCTGGGCCTTTTTATTAAAATGTAATTATATATTGTTTTTATACTGTGATTTCTCCATACACTTGTTTAAAAGGAAAATGAGTGGCCTTTTCTATTTATAATGTATAAATAGGAAGCCACTTATTTTTACCCAAACCCATAACTTCTCTAAACAGAAAATTATTATTGTTTCAAATCAATTGTATGAATTGTCCTATTTCATTAAATTTCATAAAAAATTGTGCTTTTCAGACCTGTATAATATTGTCTTTTCAAAACACCATTTCACATTAATAGCAAGCTCTATTACTGTTCATTTAAATTCTTTTAGGTTTCCGACTATAATCATGAACATAAACTTTTTAAAAAAGTTTATTTAGTACAGGGTCTACAGGGTCTCACATACAGATCAGACTCATAGTGATCCTCCTATTTTTAGCCTCCCAAGTGCCGAGATTACAGACAGGCACCACCACGCCCTGTCTCAGTGTGCCCCAGCGGCAGGGCCAACGTGGCATGCCAGGGATCAAATCCCAGTTGCTGCGTCTGCCTAAGCAGGTGCTTTAGTCCACTGAACTATCTGGCTGGCCCTCATAAACTTACTTCTGATTCCTTATGTAAAGCTCTAAAAGTGGAATTATGAGATTAAAGTGTATGAATATACCTTTCTGGGATGGTACATTCTTTTTTCTTCTGTAATTCATTCCTCAAAGAAATGTGCATGGACATCTACCATCGGCAAGGCACTGTGTCCAGAAACAATGGTGAAGACAACTGCTGCCTTCACCAAGACTGTAGAATCTTTAGAGGGGATGCAGAGAATTCATGAGAGCCCACTCATGTGCTACGGAAGCACAGGCCACCTTTTCGGTGCAGGATGATGGACACAGAAAAGCTATTTGATACCTGAGATCTGAGGGCCAGAGAGCTTCTTAGAGAAACAGTAGATGCTGATCATCTAAGTGAGTATAAAAGTTAGCTAGAAATATATAGGACTGGGGAAACTGTTTCAGATAGAAGCAGTGAAATAAGCAAACATTCTGCTGAAGCAAGTGACAGAAGTTAAGTAGGAGCCAAAAGACAAATGTGGATGTGTATGCATGAGGGCTGGGATAAAAGGAGAAAAAGAGGCAGTATGAGAAGGCAAGAGATGACAAATGGGATAGCAAAGAGGGCCCAGATCAGCGATAGGCTTTAAGCTGCTGTGAGGAATTTTAGGTCCACCTTGCAAGACTAGCACTGTTCTGAAATGGAGTGACAATCCAGAAGGCAAAAAGATCAATAAGGAAGGGAGCAAAAACTGAAATAATGCAAAACTAATTGAATTCTCATTTTTGCTAAGGAGACTAGATAGAAAGGAGAGTAAATTCAGTGGCACAGTACATCCTGAGTTTTCTTGATCAGACTGCAGATCCAGATCAGACTGCAGATCATCGGGAAGTGCGGTTCTGGAGCCAGACTGTACAGGTCCAAGCCTAGCTCTCTGGGATATTAGCTCTGTGAGGTGGACTTATGTGAGACCACAAGAATAGCTTAACTTGGAGGATTGTTATGAATAAAACATTCACATGGTGGTAGACACATGAGAGAACTAGAGCTCTATGTGCTTACTGTTAGTACGTCAGTTAGTATTGATTTACTAGAAAGCTTGTGTACTCACAAACATTGTCTACCTATTGCTATTGTCTTACAAATGAGTACTGAAGTATCTCCCTAAGTAGCAAACATGGAAATAGGGTCTCTTGATCATATAATTTTAATTAACACTGGCTTAAATAAAATTAAACAGCTTTCTTCACTGCAGAATTTCTTTGAGCCAGTTTTAACTTTTTAGAATAAAATTGTGAGCAACAAAAGGAATACTGAATTAAAGCACAAGCATAGAAGTGAGTATACTTGAATCCCAGCTGAAGATACAGCTCAATAACAGAGTGCTGGCCTGACATGCAAGGACTTGGGTTCAATCCCACCACAATCAATCAAAGCATAAATTAAACTGGCACAAAAAAGTCAAGGAGTCCACATTAATAAGATAGGTGATTGAAAAAATAAATAGTGTAAAAGAGGCAGAGACTCTTTTAGACAGAGGAATTTCAAGTAATTTTTATAGATATTAGTCCCTCAAGGAGTGGAGCAGAATTCCCTATTCCTTAAGTGTAGGGTATTTATAGTGACTTCCACCCAAAGAGTACAATGTACACAGAAAAAAGAGTAATATTACAGTGGAGAAAAGCCACAACTTCTATCTTAGCCAGATGACTGAGTTCAATATTGTTAACAATGATAAATCATGTTGATGATACATAGCTTAACATGACATAAAAAGGGTAAATGCTACTTTATATCTGTGGTCTTTCTTGAAAAAACTCACAATCCTAGTCCAGTTAGGAGAAAAACATTAGATTATTTCCAACAGAAAGACATACTACAAAATACATCACCAGCACTTTTCAAAACTGTCAACGTCATCAAAAACAAGGAAAATCTGAGTAGTCAGAGCCAAGAAGAGCCTAAAGACTCATGACAATCAAATGTAACAATGATACCCTGGGTGATTCTGGAACAGAAAAAGGATTTCAGGTTAAAAGGAGGGAAATCTCAATAAATGGATGTTATGCATAATATGGCTATTAGTTAATAATAGTATATCAATCAACCTTTGCTCATCAATTGTAACAAATGTACTACACTAACGTAAAATGTTCATAAAAAGGAGAACTGGGAATGGGATCTGTGAGAACTCTCTCACAGTGTTCTCAAAACTCTTCTAAACAATACACGTTAAAAATACCCATTACAATGATTCATCAAGAAAAATGTAGTGTATGTAAGAATTTTCTCAGAAATAAATTTTACAATGTTATCTCCTCAGAAAATCAGTTCCTAGGGGCCTGGCAAGATGGCGCAGTGGTCTAAAGTGCCTGCTTAGGAAAATTTGGGCGGCTGCAGGGACCGCGGTTCGATCCCCGGCACCACATGCTGCGCCAGCCCTGCCCTCAGGGCAGGCTGAGCAGGCCATAAAAATAAATAAACAAACAAAAGTTCCAAAACAAGAAAAAACATAAAATAAAAATAAAAAATTATTTAAAAAAAAAAAAGAAAATCTGTTCCTATTCAGCTTAATGAAAGTCACAAACTAAGTTATCTGAACTCTGAAATAACATTTAAAACATTCATTAAAAAGAGTTAAGAGTATGCTTTACTGAAAAAAACAAGACGAAAATAAACACTAAGTAGATTTCTACAAGTTCTTTTTTTGTTTGTCTTTTTTGAGACAGGGTCTCGCTAGGCAGTTCAAACTGGCCTTGAGCTCACTTTTGTAGCCCAGGCTGGTCTTGAACTCACACTGATCCTCCTGCCTCAGCCTCCCGAGTGCTGGGATTGCAGGCATGCACCATGATGCCCTGCTATGTTTACAAGTTCTTTTTGGACATGAAGAATGGAGGACAACCTGTTAAGAATCCACATGAACTCTGCCCTTCTCAGATCTACAGAATTTGTTAGCCACCTCCCTGTCTCACAGCTCTTCCCATGGTGTCAGCTACCATGTCCAAGTCTTATTTCAAGTGCTAGCTCATATAGTTAGCTAAAGGTAGAATCTGTATCTCATTTGCTTTTTCATCTCCACAGCATAATGTCTTCTCAACAGGTATTTCACAAATGAAATATAATAATAGGTAGAAGAGATGGCAGACATGGTTATTGCTAATATAACTTCCAAATTCCTGCCACATAAATATCCATGCATTAGATATGTCAAGTATGCAAAAATATTTTTAAACTGTTAATTCCCTGAAAAGATATATAGTAAAAGTCAGAAGTAGGTAGAAATCACTATAGTATAATATTCTGTGGTAAGGGTTAGGAAATGATAACAAGCTGTAAGATTTGAAGAGGAGATATTCTTTTCTACAGGGTTAACCAAGAACATCAAAGAAGAGGTAACCACTACTGCTGATATGTCCACTTCATTGGGTTAAGAAATGCCAAAATATTAGTAAACAGTGTTCTAGGTATTGCTGAGGAGTCATGGAGACACAGCCTTGGGGACTATATATGGTCCTTTTTCTATTCCTTTCTGGTACTCTTCCCTGCTCTGCTTCTAAGCTCCCATATAACTAAGCAAATTTGTTCCACCATGCCATTCTATTATAAGGTTTCTGCCTTGAAGCCCGTCAACAACTGTATTCAATAACCTCACACCAAGGCTACATTAAGACTTCTGCCCTTTAAACTGTGGGTGTCAGGTATTATGCCTCGGTGATGGGACAGCTACACAGAAAACTGGTATGATGAGTGGGCTCACTGCTGTAAATGCATCTGACTATGTGCTTTAGGAATCTCTGAAGTAAGTAGGGGAAAGGAGTTTGGGAAGGCTTGGAGATGTTGGCTAATGACACCCAAGAATGTTGTAAGCAGAGCTTCATACGATTTTGATTACAGCTCAGAGGATCAGAATACTGAGAGAAATGCAGACAGAAAAGGTCAGGCTCAGGAGCCTTCAATTTAGAACAAGGACTCCAGTGGCATTTGGAATAGAGGGCATGTATATTACGGTCTGTAAAAATAAAAAAAGTCTACATTTTTGTCCATGTCCTGAGACTTTCCAGGAGACCAGAATAATGAACTAATTAATCTAGTAGAGCTAATTTCAAGACAGTTAAGGGTAGACAAGATAGCTCAGTACTCTAAGCACCTGCTTAGGCAAGCACAGGGTCCAAGATTTGATCCCAGACACCACATGCTGTGCTGGCCCTTCCCCTAAGGTATGCTGAGCCAGCCACCAAGACCTGGAGTGATGGTGCAAGCCTGTAATCCCAGTGCTAGGGGAGGCTGAAAATAGGAGGATCACTACAACTCCAAGCTCTATAGTGAGCATATACCGAGTGCATAAAAAAAGACAGCTCAATATTCAAGCTGTAGCATGAGTACCACGAGTAGCTGTAGCCATATTTATAGTGAGAAATAAGGGGAAAAGGCAGAGCAGAAAATTTTGAAAAACTTAAATTTGGGCCCAACACAAATTACATATAAATTTGGAGCCCAAGTACATGTGGCTGTCAAATAGTTTAGCGCTATTAAAAGGAAACCTAGTACTTTTAATAGGGACAAAAAAATGGCTTCAGAGCATCTCAGGAAACACAAGACAACATACCCTGTGGACTAGAGGTAAAAAATTTCCAGACCCTCATATGAGTCCATGGGATCTTGCTTTAAAGAGAGTCCTAGGGAGTTAGTTTCCTGGGATTTATTTCCCTATGCTTAGTGCCAAGGTGTTTAGAGACCATTACAGTCATGATTGCAGGGCCTGCACTGACAGCAGAGCTTGATGTTGTCCATATGATGCTAGTTTAATGAGAGGCAAAATACGAAATAGTGGGGTAAAAGAGGCCTCCATCTTAATTTGAAAGGAACACCTGAAGACCAGGCTAGGAGTGCAGCAACACTCAAAGTGGTGAAAATGAATCCTAAGGTGCAGTGAATACCTCCACTATTCCTAGAATTCATTCTTCTATTCTAGAGAACGTGAGCTTGGCATTTCAGACAGGTAGTGGCCTGGGTTAGTGTTCTGGGCAACAATCTCCCTGAACCTGAGACTCCACGGAAAGCACTGACTTCTAGGTGAAAGCAGAGACATCACATGTAAGGGGCTAAAACACATTGAGCATAAGGGAGAGTCTACAGCCCTTTCTCTCCCCTCCTAAGACTAGTTGTCATTGATGTACACAGGAAAATACCTTGATAATATTCATAGACTTTGAAACCTTTACTGTAAGCTTACTGGTTCACCATATCATTGTCCCACCTCAGTTCCCATCAGATCAATATTACCCAAGTGACTACACTTGTTTTCTTCTTCTCCTCTTTATTCCATTTTTTTATTTTAAAAGTAAAAACAAAGACAAACGCAAAAACAGATAACAAAAGCAAAGTTATATACAGCAATAAAAATGGTACAGAATTTTAAAACAATAGACAACTAACAATGGTTGTCATATTACATATTGTTATCATCAAATTTGATGCTCAGAATACCAGATATCAGTATGCAACATTGGCCAAATAATTAAACATTAACCATTCCCTTCAGTAAACCTTCATTTTTATTCTTGCCTTTTTTATTTTTATTTTTAATTTAAAGAGAGTATAATAATAATTGATAACATATTAGAAATCTTACACATTTAAAAGAACAAGGTGAGAGGTATTCCACTGTGGTTCCTGTATTACACCTTGCTTTCTTCAATGTAGTTGATCAGATCATAGCTACTTGCATATAGGATTAATAAAAGTCAAAATTTTAAATATTAACTGCTACTTTGCTACTTTTGAAAAACTGATGGGGGGGGCCCAGTGGGATGGCTCAGTGGTCTAAAGCTTCTGCTTGGGAAAGCCTGGGTGGCTTCAGGGACCGCGGTTCTATCCCCAGCACCACATGCTGCACCAGTCCTGCCCTCGGGGTGGGCTGACCAAGCCATAAAAATGAGTGAATTTCCCAGCACTCCGGGAGGCTGAGGCAGGAGGATCAGTGCGAGTTCGAGACCAGCCTGGGCTACAAAAGTGAGTTCAAGGCCAGCCTGAACTGCATAGAGAGACCCTGTCTCAAAAAAAAAAAAAAAAAAAAAGTTTAATGCATAGTATCTTAGTAAGCATGACATTGAAATGTATCTTTTTTGCTTTCAGTTAGAATTAGTATTCATGTAAGTTTTGTTTGGTCTTTAAAATTAGATGCAAGCCATAAAATAATTTTGTTAACTGGTTTTTGTTTATTGTTGGGATATTGCTGCTATTTTAAATGTTTGGTGTGCACATTCTGTGCAAGAAGTTATTTTTCAGTTTGATGCCATATTTTATATTAAGTTACATATTTAGTGAAAATGTTTTTGACAGTTGATTTCACATTACTTATAAAAGAATGAGTGTTTCTCATATCCTAGTATACCTGCTTGTTTTCCAATGTATATTATATCATGTGCATAGTTTTGCCTATTTTTCATTTATGTTAGGGCAAATATTGTCATTTATATAAAATTGTTTCTTACCATCAAAAAAAAAATGAGTGAATAAACAAAGGTTCTGAAACAAGAAAAAAAACTGATGGAAATTAGTAGTACAATCATTTCAGCTATCATATATATGTATATATATATATATATATATATATATATATATATGATTTCCCCCTTCCTTATTCCCCTACCTTTTCTCCTTTCCCTTATCTCCACTGTTTATACTTTATGTTCACTTTCTTTCTGTTTTTCAGATTTTACTTATTCTTTCATGTTCTTACACTAGGGAGATAATCTGATTATACTTATAATATTATTGGTTGATTATACTTCTGCCCCATCTTGAACCCATGTCATCTCATGGCACTGCTCAATAGACATCCCTGAGAAACAAGGTTGGTAGGCAACCCATGTTCTGAGCCCTTTCTGTGCCTCTTACACAGAGCTTCTTTCTCTCAATACATTTTTTCTACTCTTAAAAACATAGGTGTAAGCTGGATTGAGCCCATGACTATGGGCTCAATTAGCAAACCCATTGAGCTTGCTAATCCTTGATTAAGGGGGGGGGTCTGAAAAAGAAAGTTATCTATATTATCTGTCAGTCTGTCTGTCTAGCTGTCTAATACATACCTATTATTCAATATATTAACAGCAACTAGCAGTAGGATTAGAAAATGAATTATATCTTTAAAAAATAATTGTTAATATTTTAATATTAAATATTAAACCCAGGGATCAAACTCAGGACCTTGTACTTGCCACGCAGACACTTGTGCCCCTGAGCTATCTCCCTGGCCCTCGAGAATGAATTATTATTTGCCTATTTCTTCTATTAGTATGATATAAAACTAAAGTTTTCATTTCTTATTTCTAATATGCTAAAACTGTAAGACAGAAATTTTAATTATAAACTGAGCATGGCAGTACATGTCTGTAATCCCAGCACTTGGGAAGTTGAGGCAGATTGTTGCAAGTTTAAGACCCGCCTGGCTACAAAGTAAGCTTGAGTTGTGAGTGAGACTGTCCAGGCCTGTTGGATCCTCACTCTAAACACTCTGACCCAGTGTTTATGTAGGACTGCTATGGGCCCTCTGGATCCTCATTGCAGCCAGTGTCCTGGCCCGATGTGTCAGTGGGATTGCCTGGGGCCCACGGGATCCTCAATCTAGCCAGGGCCTAGGACCAGAGTGTGTGTGTGTGTGTGTGTGTGTGTGTGTGTGTGTGTGTAGGCCCATCCTGGCCTGCTGGAACCGCACTGGAACCAGCACCCATTGTGTGAGTAGAACTTCCTCCATCAGATGGGCCCAGTGTGGAGAACTGCAGCAGAACTCCCTACAAAGAGGCTAGAGACAAGACCCACCCAGAGCAGAACATCTTGCCAGAGTGGCACCTGGCACCTTGGAGATTCACCTCCAAGGGCCACAGGAGGAAGAAGTGGAGCACAGCAGCCAGGCCCAAGTCACATCCACCTGAATGAGTTAAACTTAGTAGATACGGACCTTAGTAGCTAAGGTAATAACTGTACCAAACCTCTACACCAAAGGTCAGAAGACAGTGCTATACAACATTACAAAGAGAAGGAGCAAAATGCTGTCTCAGGCCCTGAACCCACCCAGAACAAATGCAGGAGACAACAGCATAGAACAAATTGGAAATCACACACCTAAAATCTCTGAAATAATAGCATCAGAAGTAAAGAAACAATTGCAGAAAGGTATAGAGAAAATCAGATCAGAACTCATTTATGAAGTAAAAAAAAGAAATGATAACTATAATGAAAGAAGTACTAAGTGCTTCTAAAGAAGACACTGATTAAAAAAAGAGAATAGAAAAATGATGGAATCTTTGAATAAGCAATATAGGAAAAAAACAGAATGCATGAAGCAGATTCAAAGTACTATACAGGAAATTAAAACCTCAAGCACAAGCTGGCAAAACCATTTCAATTTCAGACCTTAAACACACCATTGCAGGTAGTGAAAAGGTAAGAAAAGATTTCTTAAAAACAACTAGGATTCAGGAAAAAATAATTCAACTTCTACAAGATGATGCAAAGATGAACAATGTAAGAATAATGAGCATCAATGAGAAAAGAGTTAATAGAAATGATATAAAAAGAATACAGGCAGAAGTAATAGCAGCAAACTTCCCAAATATGGGTAAACAATGACATTCAGTAACTAAAGCATAAAGAACTCCACATAATATTAATCCAATCAAAGCCACATTCAGACATATAATAATCAAGATCCCGGAAATTATGCGTAAGAACAGTATACTAAAAGCCACTAGAGAAAAGAAACAGATCACATTTAAAGCAAAACCCATCAGAATAATGGCAGATTTCTGTTCACAAGTCATCAAATCAAGAAGAGCATGGAGCAACGTTCTTCAAGTCTTGCAAGAAAAAAAATTCTAACCCAGACTGACATAACCTGAAAAGCTTTCTTTCAAGTTTAATGGAGAAGTGAAATACTTCCATGACAAAGAACAACTAAAGAATTTCATGACAACAAAGACAACCCTACAAAGACTACTAAAAGATATTCTAAATAAGGATCAAAATGACCACAATTCCATGAATGAGAACAGAAAGAACCCACCAAACAGGGCAAACAATTAAACACAGGAGAAAAAGAGCTATACAATAGCAGTCTTTCAATTATTCTTTTTTTGTGTGTGTATTCTAGGGAAGGGTCTACAGGGTGTTCAGGGTCTCACTATTAGATCAGACTTGTAGTGATCCATCTGTTTATGGCCTCCCAAGAGCTGGGATTACAGGTATATGCCACCATGCCCAGTCTCAATTGCCATCTCAGCCCTTGGGAATAGGGCTGGCACAGCAGGCCCAGGGATCAAACCCTTGGACCCTGCACCTGCTTGCAGGTGCTTTAATCCGCTGAGCTATTTAGCCAGCCCTTCTTTTGGGTACAGCAATAAAATATTTCCATCAGCATACTCTACATATGGACTTCTGTACCCTATGGGTCATGATTCTTTTGGGCCTACAGGGTGATATCAAGGAAATAGCAGTAGCTCAGTGCCACAAGTGACACCTGGACACCAGTAGGTGTCATGGATACTGTCCACATCCACCACATAGTTGAAATTTGTGTGATATTGTATTTGTAATTTGATATTACAAATGCTGGTCATATGTTTGCCATTCCAATATTTTTGACATGTTTTATTCTTAGTAATTCTTTATTATCATGGTAACTTTTTCTTAGTTGATATTTTTGTATATATTAACCTATTCAAATATTATGTGAGTACTCTGACTTGATCACATATGTACATATGATATATTATATTATGGCCTCTTAGTTGGACTCACAATTTAATTTTAATTTTGGAATATTGTTTTGAAATATTTAATTTAATTTTAATCAATATTTTTCTGAATATTGTTTAATTTGTATTTTATGATTTATACTGTATCTCTGCCTTATAATCTACTTATAAGACATGGTATACTTTCTCCTAGTATTAGAAACTTTAAAAAGTATATTTTCATTGATTTTTTTATTAATTCTTCCTTGTATTTTACACACACATACACACACACACATAATATGACATAAGATAGATACTATTTTGTGGAAACCTTCAATGACCTTTTAAAGGGGATCATCCATTTTATGTAATTATATTTTACACAGCTCTGCATACCTACCATTTTGAGAGCTTATTATGGTTTGTGTCTAGTTGTTCCCCAAAGCCTCATGCAGTCATGGGGAGGGCACTTCTAGAATTTGAGACTAACTCATGATCCACTGGGATTATGGGTGATCCAAGGCTGGGTTATGGATCTGAATACTGCTGGGATTATGGGTGTGAGTGTTACACCCAGCCTGAGGCGGAGAGCCTGAATGTAATATAAAAGAGACAGAGAGACAGTCTCTCTCAGTTTCCATTGTTGCTGTTC
This sequence comes from Myocastor coypus, assembly GCA_004027025.1. Classification (NCBI taxonomy): domain Eukaryota; kingdom Metazoa; phylum Chordata; class Mammalia; order Rodentia; family Myocastoridae; genus Myocastor; species Myocastor coypus. Next base: position 13,002 of record PVJA010017101.1, on the reverse strand, counting down.
TGCCACCATGAATTTAACTTAAGTATAAGTTTTTTTTTATTTTGGCAGAGTGAACTATTATATAACTGATCTATAAATTCTTTCTTCTTCATTTTTATTTTAGACAATTTTTATTGTTATATTCATTTACATTTGTAAATAAATTTTTTTACAATGTGCAGTCTGTTATGAATCTCACATCGTTTATTCATTTCAGAAATACTTCTCTAAAATTCACTCCATCTACATCTTATATCTTTCACATTTCAATCTTTGGCTACAATTTTTCATTTTCTATATGATTATTGATTTTCAATAAAAGTGATGAGAAAAAAAAGCGAGCTCAAGGTCTACCAGAACTGCATAGTGAGGGCTGGGGAGATGGCTCAGTAGAATAAGTGCTTGCCTGGCAAGTACAAGGGCCTGAGCTCAATCCCCAGTCCCACCAAAAAAAAAAAAAAAAAAAAAAAAAAAAAAAAAAAAAAAAAAAAAAAAAAAAAAAAAAAAAAAAAAAAAAAGAACTGCATAGTGAGCCACTGTCTCAAAAAGATAAAAAAAAAGGGACAGGAACAGGAAGGGGAAGAGAAAAGGGACGAGGAAAAGGAAGGGGAAGAAGAGAAGGAAAAGAAGAAGGAAATTTTTAATTACATTCTCTATACTTTTGGGAATCAAAAAATAATTTAGACTTCATCTTAGTTTGATTTTCTGGAGTTTAAATCTTTACAACAGTAGAGTATACAATTCTTCCATATATATATATATATATATATATTATTTATTATGCCTCATGGAAAATTGATAAATACCATCTAGTCCTAAGAATGTCTATCACCTAAAGTAAAGGAAGGCATTATATATTTCCTCAAATGTCTATATTTTTGTTTATGTTGCTTCATTCTACCATTTAATTTGGAGAGTTTTCTAAATGAAAATAAAAGCTGAAAAATAAAAAATCTGCCTAAAGTCCATTTCTGCAGATCATGGTTACTTAAACCAGCAAAAACATTTTTAAAAGCAGCAGAACTATAATGATACTAGTTGGCCAGAAATATAGCTCAGAGGTGCAGAACCTGCCTAGCAAGTATGATGCCTGCGTTTGATTCTTTTTTAAAAATGTATTTAGTACAGGGTCTACAGTGTCTCACTACACAGATCAGACTCCTAGTGATCCTCCTGTTTGCAGCCTCACAAGCGCTGACATTACTGACGCGCACCATCACGCCCAGTCTCAGTCACTGTCTGAGCGTACCCCCAGGGGATTGAACCCTGGTTGCTGTGTCTGCTAAGCAGTAAGCTTGATTCTTAGTACCAAAATAAAGAAAAAAGAAAAACAGTAATAGCTGAAGCCAAGTGACACCTTCAGGGGCATTCTTTAGGTTTTTTTTTTTTTTTTTTTTAAGTTTTTCATAATAAAAAGGTTCAAAAAAGCTATTTCTGAGGCCATGCTGGAGAGTAAAGGTGAATTCTGTAATGGCCATGAACACTGCAAGGCTGGTAGCCCCATCCAGCAGCAGAAGGAAGTACCACAAACCATACTGTGCCAGAGGGAGGTAGCCTAGGCTATGCCATGTGATGACAGGTACAAGAGTTCACAGCATGGGATAGAGTCTACTGAGTTCCAAGATTAGTAGATTTAAAATAGATTTATTATTATTATTATTATTTTTATTTATTTATTTATTTATTTTTTGTGGGACCGGGGTTCAAACTCACGACCTTGCACTTGCCCAGCAGGCACTTGTGCCTCGGAGCTATCTTCCCAGCTCCCATAGATTTATTATTTAAATTAGTGTATCCTTTTAAAGTGACAATTTTAGCTTGTGACAGGCTGCTGTGAAAACAAATGTATTTCAAATACAGTTTTCAGCAAAATAGATTTAAAAAGTCACAGGTTTTTTTTTTTCAAAACTGTCAGTCTATTTATACTTCTTTCAATATCACAAGTCATAAAGAATAGATTGCCACTTATTATTTTTATCATATTTTAAATTTTGACCAGTATTTTTTCAAGGATTACTATAGTTAAATAAAAATGATCTTTAGTTACTAAAAACAAAAAGACTACACAAGTATCATTAATAACACTCTAGTGGTTTGTGTCCAGCCTTTCACATAATAAATAATATACTCTGCTGACATCAATAACTCTTACTCTGCATTATAGAACTTGACATGCAAAAACAAAATGAAAATGAACAATAGCCCACCTGTGCTTTTCTCATGTATACCAATGGCTCTTTAAGATGTTCAGGAGGTGCAGCAGGATGACTAGGTAAAGGATACCTGGAAGCAGAAAGGCAGGTAAGTGTTATATATTACTCTTGAAAATTAATTTTCTTGCCGGGCGTGGTGGCTCACGCTTGTAATCCCAGCACTCGGGAGGCTGAGGCAGGAGGATCGCTGCGAGTTCAAGACCAGCCTGGGCTACAAAAAGTGAGCTCAAGGCCAGCCTGAACTGCACAGTGAGACCCTGTCTCAAAAAGACAAAAAAAAAAAAAAAAAGAAAAAAGAAAATTAATTTTCTTGGTAAGAAGTTATTTCTATTTTCCATATTATGCATTAAAAGGACCATTTGTTACTTAAATCTATGGTTTACATAAGATGTGATGGTCTACTGAAACCATCATTATTTAGTTATCACATAAATTCAAAATTACAATTTTAATTACATGTTAAAAGTTAAATGACATCCTGAATTCATCAAATGTAATCACAGAAATGGTCACATGAAAATGATCATAACTCAATTCTAGCATATAAATAGTATTAACTTTAAGATGAATTCTTAAGATTAAAAAAATCTATTAAGTTGACAATGTATGAACTCATTTCATTTCTCCTAATTTCCTTGTCTACATGATTATATATATATATATATATATACACACATATATATATGTGTGTGTGTTTTATAATTTAACATAAATATTACCATTTGTAATATTCATATTTTAAACATTTACAAATTTGTCAATTTAAAAATCTTAAGTATTATAAAATTCTTTTCTTTTCTTTTTTTTTTTTATTTTTTTTCTTGTTTCAGAACTTTTGTTTGTTTATTTATTTATTTTTTACGGCTGGCTCAGCCTGCCCTGAGGGCAGGGCTGGCACAGCATGTGGTGCCAAGGATCGAACTGTGGTCCCTGCAACTGCCTAAGTTTTCTAAACAGGTGCCTTAGACCACTGAGCCATCCCGCCCAGCCCCTGCTTTTCAAGTAATGTTATGTTTCTTACTTTAAAATATATTTTCCTAACAAAAGGAATTTAGTTCTTAAGACATTTGAGCCATTCTAGGTACTGAATTTATGGGGGCAATTAAGAAAATACCGATTTTGCTCTTGTTGCTATTGTGGTCTTCCTTGGCCCCTGTGCCATGCCACCCTGCACTGGAGCCAGCTAGAGATGGACCGAAACACAAACTGTGAGTTGTAAATAAATCTTTCCTCCTTGTTATGGTTTATGTCTAGTTGTACCCCCAAAGCCTCATGTAATCACGGGCGGGGACTTCTAGAGTTTGAGACTTGAATGATGATCCATTGGGATTATGTGTTTCACTGCTGTTGGCATTATGGTCTGAGTACTGCTGAGATTATGGGTGTGGCCTGAGATGATAGGCTAAAGCAGAGAGCCTGATGTAATTTAAAAAAGAGACAGAGAGACAAACTAGCGCTGTTACTCTCTGCTCCCGTTTGGTCGGTTGCCTCTGTCGCAATTGTTGCTGTTCCACTGCCATGAACTGGATGTTCTCTGCCCTGTTCTACTCAGCCTTGAGCCAGCTGAATATGGACTGAAACCTCCAGTAACTGTGAGCTAATAAACCTTTCCTTCCTTCATTTTGAGTGTCAGGTATTTGTCCCAGCAATGAGAGAAAAGTAACTAAAACACTCCTTAAAAAGAAAAAAGAAGGCTATAGAGATAGTTCAGAAATCTAAGTTCCTACCTAGACAAGCATAAGGACCCACACTTGGTTCCTGGAACTTCATGCTGTGTGGGTCCTGCCCCCAGCACACTGAGCTAGCCACCAAGACCAGGCATGATGGAGCACGCCTGTGATCCCAGCAGTGAGGAGGCTGAAACAGAAGGATCACTACAAGTCTGAGCTGTGTAGTAAGATTGTGTACCAAATACACAGAAAGACAGAAAGACAGACAGACAGAAAGACAGAAAGACAGACAGACAAAAAGAAAGATATTCACTGTTCTCATGGTTTTAACCTTCTAGCGATGACACTTTTTTATGAAAACAAAAAAATGTAGAATAGTATCAGATAGCAATAGGTACCATGAAAAAATTAAAAATTAAAACAAGGCCATGAACGTAATTTAGAGCCTGTGAAGGCCTGTGGGGAACCTGACCCTTGAAGTAAGACAACAATGAGAAGCATCCAACCTTGCAAAGAATGAGGGGATGAATGTTCCGGGCAGAGAGACAGCAAACACAGGACTCATAGGTGGGAGTGTTCAGGATGTTTAATGAATAGGAAAGGCCACAATAGTTGGAACAGAATGATTAAAGTGCACACTAGGTATGAAATCACATGCAGAAAGACAGAAGGAAAATTCAATAGTTCAGTAGTCTCTTTCATGGCAATAAGTAGAAATGAGTCTAGGACTTATGACCTACACCAAGTCAACCTTGTTCCATAATCAAGAACCACAGAGTGAAGTCGCAAGAAATTCCTAGTCCCAAGTGGAACACAGAGTTAGCATTCCACATCCCTTGTGCTCCAGAGCTGAGAAGCAAAGGGCTCAGCTGTCCTCAAGAAATATTTCCAGGCTGAAAAGTAGCAATCAATCCTATCTGCTTTTTTTTTTTTTTTTTTTTTTTTTCCTTCTTATGAAAGGAAAGTCTCACTACGTAGATCAGACTCATGGTGACTCTCCTGGGTTCAGCCTCCCAAACCCTGGGATTACAGGTGCCCATCACCATGCCTAGTCTCAATCACTATCTCAGTGTGCCCCAAAGGTGGGGCCAGCACAGTTGAAGGACTGAACCCTCACCGCTGCACTCTGCTGAAGCAGGTGCTTTAGTCCCCTGAGCTATCTGGCTGGCCCTAATCCTATCTAATTTTAAGGCAGTGTTGATTATTTCTGGCAAATTTCTTTTTTAAAAAATTGCATTCTGTGTACCTTTCCCCACTCAGTGTTTTTTTTTTTTTTTTTAATTGATAGTCTCTAGATATTTCAGTATTTCTGGTTTTACATGTAAGGCAGTTTAAAAAATCACTTCACATTGCCTGTATCATTTGTAAAGGTACACATAGTTTTAAATTATTCTGTTTTAATGGTAACTATATTACAATTTCATAAAACTTAGGATATTAGGATTGAAACAATAGCATTTCCTGATGAACTATGTATGTGTTGTGTGTGTGTGTGTGTGTGTGTGTGTGTGTGTGTGTGTCCAGCTCCCAGGATTTAATGTTAATGTAATACTCCTACTGTACCCCTTGCTTGCTTTATAGGTCTACATAAAGGTTTCTGGAAATATAAAAAATGTCACAGAATATGCTAGTTCACTTTATTCTTTTGACTTACGTTAGGGGAAACACTTCTTCCTATTCCCAATGTGCTTTTCTAGTAAAAAACATTCGGTTACTGTAACATTCCAGCCTCTCCAGGGCTTACACAAACTACACTACGGAAAAGTCTGGAGTGTTATCCAATTTTTCTATTTGGGAAGAACACACTGATCCACTGATTTCTGGCTGAAATATCAAGTCTATTTAATTCCAAAATTTATTGTGGGGATTGATTTTGCTTTCTGAAAGAGCTCTGCCCTACCTAGTCCTCATCAATATAAGTGCCATTTGATATTCTATTTATCTATTTGTTCAGAACCCAAATGAAGAAGGGCAGTATTAGTGAGCTGTGACTACCAGGGTACACTTACAGTCAATGTCAATTAACAGACAGCACCTACATCTGATGTCACCTAAGAATTCAAAAACCAGCTGGAGAGGTGATAAGCGAGAAGTAAAAACACTGAGAAAAATTTTGTATCAAAAGTATTTGTCCACAGGCTTCACACAGTCTGGTGAAGTTGGGTTACCTCATTTCTGGTTAACAGATTAGAATGGGTAACTTGGAAAAGAAAGTATTAGAAACTTGAGCATACTAAAATCAGATAAAGTGATGGCAGTAAAAACAAAAGGGAAAGAGAGAAGAGAAAGCTAGCAGGCCTATGAGTGCAGACTATAAACTCAGTCTATACAATATTCAGTGCCTAGCATAGTATATGGTAAGTACTCAATAACTGATGTACAATGGGATAAACCACAGAAGATAATGTGCTGAAGGCATATTTTTTTGTAATGGAAAATAGTTCTATTTTACCCTAAATCTAGATAAAGAAAAACACTGATGTTAATAATGACACCAATTTTACAAAGAAAAAATGCAATTATCTTTAAAATAGTCCATTTGTAAAAAGTTTAATATCCAAAATTTTAATAATGAAAAGAATGTTAATAAGCTTCCATATGAAGAGAAATATTTTATTCCCCAGTAATATTAGGTTACTATAATGAATTACTATAATGAAGGCTACAGTGAATTTTTTATTGGGTTGGTTTCTTTTGAGACAGAGTATCCCTAAGAAGTTTGGGCCAGCCTCAAATTCATAGCAATCATCCTGCTACAGCATCCCAAGTGTCCAAATTACATTCATGTACTGCCATATCTGGTGACTCTATTAACTTTTAATTGCATTAATTTGGGTAAATACCTAGAGTGAGAAATGATTATCATTATATAAGTTAGTGGTAAAGGATAATTCAGTGTACAGAGAAATACAATGTATGCAGAAATATTAATTTTATTAATAAATATAGCGAAACAAAACAATATTTCAAAATAGGTGGGGAAAAAACTCACACATTCAGTTCACTATACACAGCATTCTGAAGTTTCTTCTCCCAACCTGTTTTATAAAAAAGAATAACATGTATGAATATATTACTTTTTAAAGTAAGTATACATCATAGTGGAATTTAACTCACTAAAATTTTGTCATTATGTGCATTTGTGAAAGAACTCTCAACTATCAGATATTGTATAAATTAAGATTAAAGAATTATTTCCTACATACTATAGTTTTGCTAATAGTGAGAAGAAAGCAACATCATCAACATGATGTTATTCTTTTTTAAAATTTAAGTACTTATTTATGTATTTATTTTTATGTATTTGACACATGGTCTCACTACACAGCTTGGACTTGTAGTGATCCTCCTGTTTTCAGCCTCCCCAGAACTAGGATTATAGGTGCTTGAACTCTGTGGCTGCCCCAGTGAGCCCAGTGGTGGGGACAGTGCAGCATATGGTTCCGGGATTTGAATCCCAGTCCCTGCATTGTATAATCAGGCTCCTAGTTCACTGAGCTGTCTCGCTGGCCCATGATGTTATTCTTAAGTAATGCTCTTCTACACTGGCTCAAGATGAGAAGAAGATTTCCTATCACTATAAAGGTGCTCAATAAACACCAGACTCTCGCTGTTTCACCACAGAATGTGTCAAGGGGAAAGACAAAAAATAGTTTGGCACTGGATGTAGATATTAGTTGTAATTAACTAGTCAGTTAACTGAGGAACAACGTAGATCCTTTCAAATTACAACCAGAAGTAACTCAGTCCTGGGTTCAGGGGATGGTACAAGAGATTCCCTCCTTAATCTACACAAAGATTAATATTTGCTTTGACAGCAGAGGAAACAGAAAAATTTTCAGCCACATTCAAAATTTAAAAGCAATTTACTTAACTAAGGATAGTTCCCACACTGAGGATATTCTTAACCAGGAAGACAAACACTGTTTAAAATTTACTACTGAAGCAGTCATTCCCACAGTGTTCCTGAATTATTATGCTATTTTACTGAAATACCTGATAGTCTCAATTCTGCCCAGTAGTAACTCAGCCACAGGTTTTACAGTCTTGAATAAGTGACTAAATGCCTGGTGATGCTTAAAAGAATTAGAGGAAAAATTACAAACCTGATATTTTAAAGAATTCTTTTATATCTTCTTTTAGTGATTCAAGTCTAATCTCAGGTCTCTGAAGACAGGCCTAATTTTTAAAAAAATAGAAAAATGTAACAAAAGAAAAGACAGAGGTTAAAAACAAATAAATTGGTTTAACCTATAACATTTATGAAAATTTTAAAAGGAAATGTGTAAATATGTATTGTATTCGAAAAATTTTCTCTGAGGTTATAGGACCTTAGAACTATGTGAGTAGCTCATGAGAGAGAAAACTTTCTTACATGCTTTAAAAATAAGAGTTTCTGTGAGAGTTTACCTCAATTTACTGAAAACACAAGCTTATAGTTCACAAATACTTAATGCATTTGTGTAGGGACTCAAGTAGGAAAGATACTCAGATTTTATAAATGCATTCTCTGAATACTTTGTCTAACATATATGGCATCTACACTAATTAACCAAAATACTAGTTCATCCATGTAAGTGGGTCATGAAGCAATGTCTTCCTCTGTGCACTGCTCAATGTGAATGTGTTTGTGCATGCTTATGAAAAATATATGCACCAATTAGCTTATAAATGTTCACTATTAATGTTCCTTTAACCTCCATGTACAGTACTTTCTATTCTACTTTAACATTTTTCTTTCTAATGGCTTAGAACATTTCTAAGGACACTCTCAAAATATTCATCACCTAAAGTTCTCATCACATTCTAGAAGTATATCTCTTAAGATATTTCTAATGGGGTATTGCATAAGCATTCCAAACCCAAGAAATAAAAAGTTCATCTGATTTTCCACTTACTGCCTGCTCTTTTTCTTCTATTTCTCAATCTCATCAATACAATTACCACCCATGGGTTCTTCCCAATTCTGTGCTAAGTCCTCCATAACTAAACTCCTTTCTAGAATGACAGCACTGGTGGCAGTGAAGTAGTGAAGTTATTGCTTTGTTGTGTCTCCCTAATTTCTACATTTAAAAACAAAACAGACCAAGTAATTGGATAGAAATCCCAAAATTCCAAGGAAATCACAACAACTAGGCACTAAGATTTTGTGCACAAATGCAAAATACAATCAGCTGAGACAAACCAATGCCACACACGTGCAAGGCATCAGCATGTGTACGGCATGAAGCAGAGGGAAGTAATGGGATGTCTGATGTCTATGAAAGGAGAGGAACCCCAGCAGCCAGCAAAACTGCTCTGGAGCGCAAAATCAGCCCACTCCTTTCATTACCAAGGTGCATACCAGGGGGAATAAATATTGATGGGGTAATCAAGTGACTGGATGACAGGGTACTAACTCATTACCTTGAAAACAGTAAACAAAGAAAAAGGCCTTCTCATACGAATTCAGTCACTGAGTAACCAAATAAAAAGGAAGGAAAATGTCTCTTCACAAAAGCATTGCAACTAATAAGTAAAACAGATATAATCAGAATTTCACAATTCTGCAAACAATAAACAGCTAGTTCTAAACGTTGAGCAGAAATAGCTATGAACAGTGCAAAAGAACACTGTACTACGTAAAGCTATGACAAAGTCTGGTGAAGCTTTGGATCCAGCAGGCACTTACCAGCACATATGAAGGACAGAACATGCTGAGAGGCAACTTAAGCTTACAATCAGAAAAGTCTAGGCTGGGGGTAATTCTAAGGCCAAGCATCGTAATTCCCCAGCTGATAACTTGCAGAAAAAAAAAAAAAAAGGTGACAAAAGCAGAAGATTTTAAAATACTTAAAATACTTGGAAACTGTATTAATTTCCAAGACGAAGCTATCTAAAGCTTACCAGACTATAATAAAAGTATGAAGTAATGCTGGAAGGTGATTACCATAAACATCAGATCTTCAGACAGGAAAGGGTTTGAGATTAGGGTGTGTAAATAGAGGGTATAGCTAGCAAAGCTTTAGTTCTTTCTACAGGGTAATGGTAAAAAGTCATTCAGTGTAAAACAATACATTATCATTACTTTACATTCTATTTGATAATAAAATGATTTTTAAAAGAAAACGAACAAACATGTCTCCCAGTCTATTTTTTTCTGCCATCTACAGTCTGTCTGTGTCACTTACTTGAATCACTACAACAGCCCTTGAGCTGGATATTTTGCCAGTTTATTCCCCACATGGCACTCTCAAACTCCTTTAAGCTATCTTTTCTTCTTTCTTAGCATATATCACCTCATAAAATACTGTAAGATTGATTTGTTCACTATGCTTATTGGATACTTCAGCCTAGTTACACTGATAACCTCCATTATGGTGGCCATCTTCGTCTTGTTCACTGTTGTTATCAAATAACCTAGAGTAGTTATTTTCACACAGGTGCTCAAGAAATATTTATATAATGAATGAAACAGTGTCTCCCTTTTCCAATCCATCATGTGGTACTTTGTTCCTAAAACTTAAGTGTCCCAACCATGGCTCTCTAAAATTAGAGAAATTGAATTTTTCAATAGGCATATTTGAGACCTGTTACAACACAGACCCAACATGTCTACACAAATTCATCTCCTGCTACTACTCTACCAAGCTACCATTTACTGCACAAGCACACCCACTACCCTCTAGTTACAATGAGCTCTATTCACTGATTCTCCTGCCTGTCAAGTCAGTTGCTTAAGGGTTTCAAGCTTTTGTTTGCAGGCTTTCCTCAGGTGAAAGTGCTTCTTTGCCACCTTGGCAACCATTCAGCAGTCTCTATGACTTCCCTCACATAGTGCTCCTTTCCCAGCCCCAACCTGCAAAGGGAAATACTAGGCTGCTCTGTCACAGCACATAACAGATTGCAATGCAATCTAGATTATAAATTCAAGGGCAAGGACCACATCTTCATTTCTGCATCCCAAGCATTACTCTGGCATCAATTGTTACTTCACAAAATTATATTAACTAGCCAACATCTATCATTTTTAGCCAGTTTCCTCCCAAAATAAACAAGGAACTTCATAAAATTATTTTTAACTGAACAGAATGGTTTCCAGTCACCCAGGGAAGATTTTAAAAGCTATATAAAAAAAAAAATCCCTGCTCATTATTCAAAAGGACCAAAGCAAAAGGAAATAAACTTTATTTTACTAGCCTATATTTGGAAATGCTTCAGGAATAACACAAAGGAATTTCAAGAGGGAAAATGCTAAGTGTTTTCAATATTTCAAGTTCATTAGACTCCCTAGATATACTTTTTTTAAACCAAAAGCAAACCAAATTTATTAACCATCCAACCTAAAGGTCAATGACAAGAGAGCAACATGGTAAGGCACAGAAGTTCTACAACATGACTTAGCAGAAAAAAAATCCTTTTTGCAAATGAAATAGCAGCATTATTAGCAGTTCTACTGTATAAAACACACTGAACATGGCACTACTAAACAATGAAACTAACGAGCCTTTTCTGAGTGACTAACCTTATGGTATAACTTTGTTCTGAGACAGCCTCAATATCTTATTTCTTTATGCCGTTTGGGTTGTTCAACATAAAGGAAAAAATCCTGCTTCACAGAGATAAGGGTTAGCATTTTAAATGCTAACCTGGCGATCTCGGCACATTCCTAAATTAAAATAATACAGGAAATTGAAAGAAAAGTACTTGGAAATTTTTCTTTTGGCGCTAAACCCCGAAGTTATTTATCACAAATGCAGAACTAAGACAAACCGCTTCCGGTACTTTAAACTGCTAAAACTCGGTGTAACATGGTCTTACTGCTACAGGGCACTACCGGGAAATTTCTCACGCATCTCAGCAGCAGACCACAACAGGGGCTGGGCTGCACATGTGCTTGTCCTGGCCAGCACCAAGCACAGCACACCCTGCCGCGGATCCTGTCTCAGACAATGGACCAGGAACAAGTGCATTCAAGTCTAATGTGTGAAAGCAGGGCAGCAATGTGGCCAGATCCTTCCTCATCGGTAACACGCTTGGAATCTATACCAAACATGAAGAGAAGCAAGAGAGGCATTTTTTTTTTTTTTCTGGGATCTCCCTTCAAACAAGTTAATTTAGAAGCACAGTAGTGTACTGTGCATGCAACATTTGAAAATTAATGATTTTGAAAGTGTTTCTTATTAGAATTAATTAAATATATTAGATGAATAGAAGTTTTTATATATGAGAATACCATTTGAAGAGCATCTGGTGCTCAGTCAGTTACTTGCTTGGTCAAATCATGTAACCTCTCTGCATTTGAGTTTTCTTCTCTAGTTAATGGGCAAAATAACATTTAAACTAGAATACTATAAATCTTAAAAAGAAAAATTTTCAGTCACATTTTAATTAGGTAGTACAATATAAATTAGAGTTACTGTGCTATCAAATACAAGATGTGCCCAGACGGCGAAGGATTAAATATTTGTGCTAGACTGTCTGGGAAGGCAGTTAGTGGGGATGGAGATAGAGGTTTTAAAAATATCTGCAACAAAAATTAAACATTCTTTTAAACAAAATACCACTACCTCATTACAGAGCTAAGACAAACTCCAGCAAGAGAGTAAACAGAAGACTCACAGTTGGCCCCTGTATTCATCCTCGCCCACTTATTTATGATGATTCTGACATCCTCCACCCTTTGGCAGCCCTAAAAACATGATTTTTCTACCAACAAACACATATTAGTCCAGTTTCTTTCTCTACTAGAACAGTCTTAACCGAAAGCCTTGCAGCTTGCAATCTTGAATTCCTAACCTTGGTGAGTCAAAGAAACCAGAGAAGGAAAGCAGCTGAAGTAGCACCCGGGCCGAAGAAGCTGGCGGTAAGCTGAGGCTAAACACTCCCTGAAGTGTAGAGCAGCGCAGTGCATAGAGCCTCAAGGACCCTTTCTGTTTTTATTTATTTATTTATTTTTGTCTTTTTTTTTTTTTTTTTGTCTTTTTGAGACAGGGTCTCACTATGCAGTTGAGGCTGGCCTTGAGCTCACTTTTGTAGCCCAGGCTGGTCTCGAACTCACACCAATCCTCCTGCCTCAGCCTCCCGAGTGCTGGGATTACAGGCGTGAGCCACCACGCCCAGCCTCAAGGACCCTTTGATGTTCACCTCAGCCCCATCTT
>PVJA010017100.1:29861-42306 GCA_004027025.1 Myocastor coypus | reverse complement strand
TTAAGAGATTAGAACCAATAAGATTGTAAGTGATGCCTTGTCCTGATTGGACCGCGGTATGGTATATATTGTGAGCCCCGCCGCGGGCGAGAGAGAGAATCAGAGAGAATCAGGAAGAAGTGGTCGGGGAGAGACACGAGAGAGATCCGCGGCTGGCGGACGCAGGGAGGTCTCTCCTCGGGGCGAACTGCCTAGGGAACGATTAAAGCTTGTTTGCCGCTGAATCCTGTTGTGTGTCTTCCTGCCGGCCGGGAGGGCGCCCGACAACTTACAATGAAAATAAACATATGGCTGGCCTTTGAAAAAGAAAATTGAAGAGAAAGTTCAAAACTCAGAATTCTGCCTCTGTTGCTGACACTCAACTGATAGCTGTAACCAAGTCTTTTCAGTATTTGCATCTCACTTTCCTTATCTCTTTAACAGTGGTAGAGATCCCTGCTGCACCTCAGGTTGTAGTTCTCAGTCATTCTAACTCCTCAGAGTTCTCTTCCATCAGTTCTCGGTACACAGCAATCAAAGAACTGTTTGTAGAATAAATAGAATAGAGCAAGACAGAATAAAGTTTCTGACTTAACTTCTGGCTTGCAATTTATTCTTTCAGAAAAATGTTGATCAATTATCAGTGAGAATGATCAATGAGGTAAATATTGAGCCATAGCTTCAAAGATTAGGTCAATGTGAAAGCTTTATATTTGGTTGCTACTGTTCTTAGTGTCATGTATTTTAAGTTTGCTCCATGATATATTTTGATATTAGATATTGTATTTTCTTTACTTTTTATTTGTGATGAGATAAAGATGGCAGGAAGGAGGGAAAATGTCCCATTTGATAAGTCACTTCTGGTTCTCACCTTTCCATGGGTTATGAGGAAAAGCCACTAAATTATGAAACAGAGCAGTGGGTAAAGGCATCACAGGTGCAGATGTAAAGACCCAGCTATGCACTGGATATTGAGTTGCTAAAGGGACAATTAGCACGTGAATCATCAAAAACTCCTTCAGTCTCATAAAAAAAAAATTAAACGCCCTAAATACAATTTGCTCAGCTAAATTTAACAATATTGTGAGCTAAGAAATAATAGGCAGCTGGAAGGCTCAATAGCTGAAGATGAACAGACAGAATCAAAAATCACTCTGAAAAAGCATAAAAAAATGAAAGAAATGAAAAAATAATTGTAACTGCACCAAAAAGAGTTAATTTTTTTGCCCTCAAAGCAGGTTAGGTAGAGAATCAGTACTATGAATCAGCACCTTTCTCAAAGATATTATTAGGAAAATCATTACCCCTGCAGTTCAGGAGGGCAGCCAGGTTCCAGATAGAATCCAAGGAATATTATTTCCTCATCCTTTGACAAATGTGACTGAAAAAAAAGGAGTACAGTATAATGACTGCGGAAGAGACAAGTGGGTTTTTCTATGAAATGTGACCAAAATTCATCAGTTTTGGATGGCACAGTGGTTGGAAACTGTTGCCCCATTTTTCAGACATTTCCATAAGAGCTCAGAACAAGAAATATGTCACTCAGTACTCTATAAAGAACTTCCATGAATAAAGATAGCATGAACTCCAAATGTAATTAAGGTACAAAACCCTACCTCAAGAAGTTTATAGTCCAAAGCCAAAGTTCTTTACCCTGTAGATTATAAGTAGAGTTCTAAAGGAATCAATGAAATTAAACTGAAAAAAAGTATGCACCATTATTTTTCACTAACTGCTAAGTAAAATTGAGTACTTCATTTATGAACAGAGGTAATAATCCTCAGTGGTATTAACAAAAAATGTGACCTTGTTATCAACTGAATTTATAGATATGTTCATATTTTTATAGTCACTACAGATACTGTAAGCTGCTGAGATGTCTAACATGCACTACTAAAAAAAATTACATTACTAATTAAACCAGCCAGTTAATATTAATGCTTAAATAAAGCATATCTATTACTATAGCCATATAGTTGAGATATTTTGTGAACTCTGCTTCAATATAATTGATTCCTTTGTAATCTTACGTACTTTGTTCTGTGTTAAAATATTGTGCTCAGCGAAGTTTATAGGCTTCACTCTACAGTCCAAGGGATTCATGCCAAGAAGATTAGGAACCTCATCCTAAAAAGAATTCAGAGCCAGGTGTGGTGGTGCACACCTGTAATCCTAGCACTCGGGAGGCTGAGGCAGGAGGATTGGCGCGAGTTCGAGACCAGCCTGGGCTTCAAAAGTGAGCTCAAGGCCATCCTGAACTGCACAGCAAGACCCTGTCTCAAAAAGACAAAAAAAAAAAAAAAATTCAGATAAATATGCAGCATTTGGCCAACTCTGCATAAGTGTGGTCACCATCTTTTGATGAAGGTCTATTCTTTTTCTTTTTCTCTTTCTTTCTTTCTTTCCTTCTTTCTTTCTTTCTTTTTTTCTTTTTTTCTTTCTTTTTTTCTTTCTTTCTTTCTTTCTTTCTTTCTTTCTTTCTTTCTTTCTTTCATGGCTGGCTCAGCCTGCCCTGGGGGCTGAGTGGCACAGCATATAGTGCTGGCGACAGAACCAAGGCCCCTGTGGTTGCCTAAACTTGCCTAAGCAGGCGCTTTACACCTCTGAGCTATCTCACTGCCCTATGAAGGCCTATTTTTCTAACCTTGTGGTTGTTTCTCAAATGTTTTTGGAGCCTTCTGGTAAGTTTTTCTTCTTATACAATCTAGAATGTGTGGCTATTCATTGCAAGCAAGATTCAGCTGGAACAATATCTAATTTTTATTTACATAAGTTTAATACTCTGGAAAAACATACAAATGGCTGTCATATGCTAAATTCACAAATCTCAGCAGCTTATTAAGTCTCCCTACTGAAGCCATTCTGCCCTAAAAGATGCTACCAGCTACTTTAGAGCAGCTATCAAATGATGAGCCTGTTCCCTGAAAGTTGTTGAAAGGGGATTGGTCTTGAGAATTCAGGCCCATGAAGTTACAGAAATGTTTATATACTTCGTAGCTATAAAATTTCTTCAGTATCTCAGTCACTGTATAAGCTACTACCCAGCACAGCTTCCCGTTCTGTTCCTATCACCTAACTTACTTAGAAGGCAATAGGCAGCAACCGATGGATTGGAGATGCAGAATTTGAGAATAATCGTATTTGCTCTTTCTCAGATCCAGAAATAGTTAATTCCTGAGGAAAAAACAGGTACTGTCCTCAGGATAGCCCTTCCATGATCTGGAGATCTGAGAGCAAACTGAAACAAATCTTGGAATAGATGTACGATGCATCTCCCATGCCGGCCATGGTCTAGAAGTAGTGGTTGCCTAAAGCAGAATGATAAGAAATATCTTGGGGCTACATCTGGGCTGGGTATGAAACAATGCAACAATTGATTACCAGTGTTGTCAAAGGCACAGTAGTGGTGGCACAAGCCCATCTTGTGTGTCTGTGTTTTCATGAGAACTTGATAAAATGGGACCACACAAAAGTGTTAAACTATTAAATGCTCAGTTTTTCTGTGGGCTGGTTTCTTTCAGGCTCAGTTATGATTCTCAGTAGGACTGCCAAGATTTCTTACTGCCACAAGCTCTTTTATTAAAGTAAGAATAAAAGACATAGTAACAGTATATAATCCTCTTGGAAATTTCACCACACTATATCTTCTGGCCAAATGAAAATTCTGAGTCCAGCTTAGCCACCATCATTCCAGATGACAAGCGAGAGTAAAGAAATACTTTAAACACAAACATTCAAATTCCAAACCAAATGTCTCTTCCTGGTTTACACTGCTGAAATAAATAGTGCATCACTACTCGCAGAAACCAGTGACTGCCTGCACTGGTAAACATTCTGGTACTGCTGGCCACTGGTGTTTCTTCTTTCTAGTCATAATGTCCTTTTGAGCAAGGGTCACTCTTACTCCTAAGAGGAAAGTCAGTATGACTCACTCTCAGAAACTGAAAGTACACCATGTCCACATGAGCTGTGCTGCTTACTGTAAAACCACAAAACCACATCAGAATCAATCAGCAGCTCAGGAAGGAGAAAAGGCAGTGGGCTGAACATACTCGTGCCTGCTTCAGACCAGTGGCCTTTGCGAGGGCCCGCAGGCTTCTTGCTGACCAGAACACGACTCTGGCTACTGAGAACATGGACAGAGACCCACCCTGCCCCAGGGCCCTCTGAGAAGCAGCAAGGTTCTGACTTCAGTGTCCAGTCACTGCTCTTGGCATTTTCTCTGCCTACTTTTTATCCTAAATCAAACATCTGTTGCTCTTTTCTTAAACACCGTTTGAGGCGATTTGGGGGAAGGGGCTAAGGAAGCAGGGCTTTGCTCTGGGTTGGAAACTCTCAAGATCCTAAGTCTGAAATCTCAGTAAGTCTTATCTTGTGTGTCAGGGACAAAAGGAAGGCCAGCACTCTTACCTGTA
This sequence comes from Myocastor coypus, assembly GCA_004027025.1. Taxonomy (NCBI): domain Eukaryota; kingdom Metazoa; phylum Chordata; class Mammalia; order Rodentia; family Myocastoridae; genus Myocastor; species Myocastor coypus. The sequence goes on along the minus strand of PVJA010017100.1, from coordinate 37,912 downwards.
AAGCAGGAGCCATCTCTCAAGGTAAAATTAAGGGCACGTTTGGCTATTTTGGATGTCACTTTTCAGACAATGCCCTTGGTTTTTCCTGGGTTCAGTTTTCATTTTGGAATGGAGTTGTTAAAAAAATCTTGCTGCATATCCTCTTAGACTGGCCGTGTCAGATGTCACCCCTCTCTTTGATAGGAGACACCAAGGCCTGACCATGAGCACAGTGCTGTCCCCAGCAACACCAGGGTCTAGCTGCCAAAGCGAAGCCAGTCCCTGCCTGTTGGGAGTTCTTATGCTTTAAACCGCAGTCCCACGGCATAGATTCCTTTGTTCCCCAACCTCTGGCTTACAATATTCTGTTCTCTATTCCCTCCTCAGGACAGCTCTTCTTCCAAGTGGCAAAAACCAACCAGAAGAAATAATCTCAGCTAACACAAGTTAATATCCTGTCCCATGGCTGGAGTGTTGCCATGAACAGCAGTGATCTTGTAGAGCCAAAAGCTGATTCTAAATACACAGTAATGGCAAAACTGGGAAGAACTGAGAGGTTATAGTTAGGATTTCTCCCAGGAAGTTCTAAGCAGTGCATAAAGCTGCATTTTGTATGCACAGGTGAGCTTACTGGCAACCAACTCCATGCGGCTCGGTCACGTCCCCGCTCCTGATTCCTCCAGGCTCAGGAGGTGGTTTGCTGCCATCAGCTCTGGGGCCACCACTTCGCCGGCATCTGGCTGCCTGTGCTTTTTTGTTTTTTTAAAGTTTTTAAATGGAGATGCTATTATTGAACTGACATGGGAGCTTGATTTTCCAGCCTTAGTAAATTGCTTTCACTATATATTGAATAACCTACCCTCTAGCTGGGAGCTGTGAATTTCTTTTTCTTTTTTCTTTTTTCTTTTTTCTTTTTTTTTTTTTTCCAGGAGCTGGGGTTCAAACTCACAACCTTGCACTTGCCAGGCAGGCACTTATGGCACAGAGCTATCTCCCCAGCCCCTGTGAATTTCTTCACAATGCTCTGCTGCCACCTGGTGATCATTTACAATCAAGCAGGACAGGAGAGTGCTGACTCAACTTCCCCACACCCGTGCACCAACACCTGGGGAAACAGGGAAGGGACACTTGCAGATGTCAGGCTGTAAAATCCTCACAGCATTCAGTACTCTCAAAAGAGGCCTGTCAGCCAGGGTCACAAGGTGAGCCCTCACCCTCACCCTTCTGCAACTCCAAAGCCCTAGTAGTATTTACTATGAAAGGAAAACAGACCATGGGGAAGGAACACTTTTCTTCTCTAAAGCCCACACTTAGACCAAAGGAAATTAGAGTCGGCCCTGTGCAGAGTGAGGGAAGCTAGAATTCTTGGGACAGGTAGCTGTGATCACTGTTTTATCTACACTGGTCTTAAGAAATGAAGGCATTGTCCACATTCCTATCAAACAAACAAACAAACAAATAAAAACCTATTCACTTTTTGTTTACATTAGGCCATACATTTCATTGAATCTTCAAAATATATTCAATATACATATGTGCATATTATTGTGAATGTATAATGTGTTGATTTATGCATATATTGTAGAAAGAGTTGATCAAGCCAATTAATATATCATCTGGCTAAGTTGCCTTTTTATGGTAAAACAGTAAAATCTCTTCTTTTAGCATTTTTTTGTTGTACCAGGAATCAAACTCATGACTTCGCACTTGCCAGTCAGGTGTTGATGCCCCTGAGCTAGCTCCCAGCCTGAGACACGTCATTAGTAACTGTGGTCACTTACAGTGCAATTGATCACTACAACTTATTCTATCAGCCTCACTGAAGCTCTGTAGTCATTGCTCAACATCTCCCTCACTCCCCAACCTTCTTTGAGATAATATATGAAAACCTCTCCACTTCAGAGATGAGAAAATTAAGGCACAGAGAGGCTAGATACTATGTTGACATGTGCTCTGCTGCTTACGGAAGGAGCTGAGATGGACCTCAAGAGGAAATGGTCCACTTCACTACTCTGCTTCTCTAGAGACTCTCACCATGCCACCAGAAGCACCAATTGCTGTAGAAGAAAGAAAGAGATGAAGAGAAGCTTCGCACCCCAGAGCCTGTACCCAGGGCCTGTGCATACCGTATTTGCAGCACTGTTTCTATGGCCAGATGGAACACAGTCTGCCAATCACTGCTTGTCTTCAATCTGTACAGCTTTAAAAGACTATCAGTAAGAGAAATGCAAAATCTAAATTCTCTTTCATTTAAAAATAAGTAATTATTAAAATCTATTCTCAGATGGGTAAACAAAGTAAAAAAAAAAAAAAAACTCTAAAATATAACCCAAAGTTAAAGAAGCTTTCAAATTAACTTAAGAGGAAATTAATTTTTAAGACCAAAATAACACCTGAACGTTCATGCTAGTGAGCCTTCAGGACCATAGAAAACACACTCTGATGCCAGGCAGATGTACCAGACTCAGTCTGCACAGCTGGGGGGTTGGGAGGAGGGGTCCTTTCTATTGAAGCCATCATCAGAGGGAAGAACTTGTGGGGTCAGAAGTTCTTGCTGGGCTGGGAATGTCACTCCCAAAGACATTCTAGGGCAGGGATGGTGAACCTTTTAGAGCTTTCAGGGACACAGCCTGCTAGGTTTGCCACCACGCTCTAGGAGAACTTCATACATATGGAAGAGTGAAATGAGACTGGGAAAGGAGGAGTTCCCTCAAGGCATACTCAGGCCTAATTGTCAGCCGTGGGCAAGACCAAGGAAGTACTCCCAGATGACCCTCTAGACAGAGGACATGAGGGGATGGCTCAAGGGCCCACTCAGCTCACAGACATGCTTTTATTAGCTCACTTGCTGCTTTCTAAACTATAAATCAGTACCAGCATATAACAGTCAGGAAATCTCGTAAGTGTGTATTTCTGACTTCTCTGAAAGATGAGGTGTGACCATAATGCTGGGCCTGAAACCTGCATGGAACCCAGCTCGGTTCATCCGGGCCCTCAGGAACGATGCCCACTCAGCCCACCAGTGATAAGCATTCAGTTTCCCTCTGAGAATCTAAAATCATTTGACTTTTGGCTTCTGATCCAGTAGCAGCTTCCCAAAGCCCTGATCCTGGCTGCCCTACCAGCAAAAGGCAGCACACCACAGCTCAGTCAACTTGGCCACACGGCACTCCATCCCAGACACAGGGCTACAGCCTTTCGTAGCACTTACAAACCCCCATAATCTGACAGAAATGTAGTTTTAGAACACAATTTCCCATTCGTTCCTTTACATATTGTCTTAGTTACTCTTCTCTCATTGCTGAGACAAACATCTGACATTCAAAATGAGGGCAGGAAAGGCTTATATAGCTCACAGTTACTGGAGTTTTCAGTCTATACTTGGCTGGCTCCAAGGCAGAGGGGCACATGGCAGAGAGCAGCAGTTTATGGCAGTAGAACAGTGATAATCACGACAGAGGCAACCAACCAACCAGGGGAGCAGAGAGCAACAACACAAGTCTGTCTCTCTGTCTCTCTTTAAATTACATCAGGCTGTCTGCCTTAGCCTATCCACCTCAGGCCACACCTATCATTTCCAGCAGTACTCAGACCTATAATCTCATTGGTACTAAAACACATAATCCCAGTGGATCATCAGTCAAGTCTCAAACTCTAGAAGTCCCTTCCCCATAATTGCATGAGGCTTTGCGGGGACAACTAGACATAAACCATAACATGTATTCTACATTGCATTTGATCTGTGATAGTATTTACTATTCTCCAAATATATTCCAGACAGCTGCACCCTCTGTGTGGAATGCTTCCGCTGTGTCCACCATACTCATCTTTTATGGTCTAGTTCAAACTGTGTCTCTTCTAAAAAAAAAAACAAAAAAAACCTTTTTTATTTCCATAATAAAAATTAATCCCACCTTCTCGTCTTACTGTAGCATTAGCTTATATGCCTGTAGAATTACTGCAACCAGATTTATATTATAGTTAGTCTTTCTTTCTGTCCTTATCCATTTTTTGAACTGTGGAAAGTCAGAAATCTCTTTTTTTTAAACTTAGCTCTGCCCCTCTTCCTATTTGCATCGCACTCAGTTCCTAATAAAATGTCTTTCCTGTAGTAAATGAGGAACAGTAAAGATACTTATATAAATCCTTAAATGAACACTGAGTCGGCACTGGCTTCTACTGCCACCTACTGACCACATGTAGCATTCTGCCTGCAGCTGTCCTTTGAGTCTGCAGGGACCACAAACATTTCCAATTCACCCAACCAGGGCCTATCAAATAGCTCAGTGGGTGGTGTTGCATGCCTGTGATCCCAGCTCTTGGGAAGCTGTAAACAGGGGGATCACTATGAATCCGACCTAGTAGTGAGACCTTGAGCACCCTGTAGACCCTTCCTCAAAAATAAAGTAAAAAATAAATAAATAAAAATTCACCCACCTGTTCTTTTCTTTTTTTTTAATTCCTTCTTTCCTTTATTTTCCTCCTTTAATTTTGTATACTTTTCCCTTCAGTTTGTTAATTTATCCTTCCACTCAACAACAAGTTTTTAATTATCTTTTAGCTGATAAACATTGAAAGGAGTTAAGAAATACCATAAATATGAACAGAGACACAGAACTCCCATCTCTGACCAAGGTGGACTAAGTCCACTACAAACCAATCTTCCCCTACTTAGAATTACAGGCTGTGGAAAACATCACTAAAATGATTCCTCGAGAACTCTGCACAGTTAACAGTGTAAGCAGATTAGCGAGGAATTTAAAGAAAATAGGTGAGTTTCCTTAGTCATTTATTCCTCTTCTGTTTTCCGAGTTCAACCCATGGGTGGATCCATTGTAAAATGCAGCAGAAGGTACAGGCAGCAAATGCCCTGAACGTAATCCTGTCTTTCTGGCCAAAGTATGAGGAAAGGTGCCCTTGAGCAACTGAGAAACAAGGGAGGGGAGGGAGTCTCCACCAATTCTTTTTTCTAGTTCTTTTTCCATGTCTGCATGAAGGATAGCTTGTCATTAACCTGTAACTTGGTGGTCATAGGCATCCAGCACCTAAAATCTGAGAGAAAACTCAAATATCTGGCCAGGATGAAGAAGAAAAAAAAAAAAAAAAAAACACATATTCTGTTGCAGATCTCATTGAGGAATTTTGCATCTATGCTTGTTAAAGAGATTGGTTCATAGTTCTCATTTTTTATTGGATCCTTGTATGGTTTTAAATCACAGTAATTCTGGCTTCCAGGAATGACTTTGGGAGTACATGTTTCAATTGCCTTAGAGTTTGAGGAATATTAGTATTAGAGCCTCCAGAAAGTTCTAGTAGAATGTGGCAGGGAATCCATCAGGTTTTTATTACTGTTCCAATTAGATTGCCTGTTAGTGGATTATTGGATTAATCTCTTAGTTCACGTTGCTATTTGTACATTCTAGGAAATTTATCAATTTCTTCAGAGCTCTCAAATTTATTGGCAAACAGATTTGTGAAGTACTTGCAACATTCTTCTGGATTTCAGCAAAGTCTGTTGTGATTTCACCTTTTCTATTTCTAATTACATTGACCTGAATATTTCCTTTTTTTTTAGTAAAATTGACTAAGGGTTTGTCAACTTTGTTGATTCTTTCAAAGAACCAGCTCTTAGATTCACTGCTTCTGTTTGTGTTTGCAGTCTCCACTTTATTCATTTTTGCCCTAATACTTATATTTTCCCTCTGTTATAGTTTATGTCTAGTTGTCCCCCCAAGGCCTCATGCAATCATGGGACACGGACTTCTATGGATTGAGACTTGATTCATGAGTCACCGGGATTATATGTTTCAGTACTGATGAGATTATCAGTCTGAGTACTGCTGGGAGTTATAGGTGTGGCCTGAGGCAGGTAGGCTAAGGCAGAGAGCCTGATATAATTTAAAGAGAGACAGAGAAACAGACTAGCACTGTTGCTCTGCTGCCCTGATTGGTTGGCTGCCTTTGTTACCATACTGTTGCTGTTCCACTGCCATGAACTGGATGCTCTCCACTCTGTTCCACTCAGCCTTGGGCCAGCCGAATATGGACCTAAACTTCCACAAACTTTGAGCTAAATAAACCTTTCCTTCCTTCATTTTGAGTATCAGGTATTTGTCCCAGCAATGAGTGAAAATTAACTAGCTAAGAAACGCTCTTTGTACTAGCTTTAGATTTTTGTTAGTCTTCATTTTCTAGGACCTTAACCTGTATCATCATCATCATTAGGTTACTTATTTGTTCTCACTTCTTTTTTATTTGTGTTTACTCACAGCTGTAAACTTTTTTCTAAAGACTGTTGTGATTGTGTCCCAGAAGCTTGACAGTGGTTGTTGCATTCCATGTTATCTTTAAATTAGTTATTTGGGTTAGCAGACATAAACCTACAAAATTGGTTTAAAGTAGATATAAGAAATTAAAAGCTGAAAATATTTTAAAATAAAATTTATTTAAAAATTTGCACATTAAAAAAAAATCAGGCCTCCAAAATTCAAAGATCCAATTGAAAAATGGGCATCCGAGATGAATATACATTTCACAAATTAAGAAATAAAAGTGGCAAATAAGTATATGATAAAATGTTCAACATCATTGGTCATTCAAGAGATGCAAATTAAAACAACACTGAGATTCCGTCTTACCCCAGGAAAAATGGCTATTATCAAGAAGTCAACCAATAACAAATTCTGAAGGGGCTGTAGGGTAAAAGAAACCTCCTCCATGGTTCCTGGGAGTACAGACTGGTAAAACCAATATGGAAATCAGTGTGGAGATTCTGCAAAAAGCTAGGATTGGAGGGTCCAGTCAAGCCAGCTATTCCTCTCCTAGGTACTTTTCCAAAAGAACTGCAAACAGCATACCACAGTATCTCAGTTATTTTTCACTGTTGGTGGGACAAAATACCTGATACCTAAAATTAAGAAAGGAGACATTTATTTAGCTCACAGTTAATGGAGGTTGTCAGTCCATCCAGGGCAGAAGGCAGCAGTTCATGGCCGCTGAGAACAGTGGAGAGGAGAGGAAGGAGCAGCAGTTGCAACATCTATCAAGCCTCTCTCCCTTCCTTCCATGCTGACTATGAAGATGGAAGCTCCAAAGCAAAGATCAAACTCCTCCAAACTGGCACAGCTGTGAAGTGGTGTGGCAAAGATCGAAAGTCTTCCAAGAAAGTGGGGCACACAGAAGCCTTCCTCAGCCCCTGTATGTACCCTTTCTGTGCTGAGTCACTTTAGGGAGGGGCCTCCCTGCCCTTGGGCAGGGGCCCACACCCTAGAGCATGACTCCAGGCCAATCCAGCTAAGCCTCTGACATCCCAAATTGACACAATGTATCAACCACCATACACAGCAACATGTGTGCACCATGTTTATAGCAGCACAAGTTGTCACAGCAAAATCTTGGAAACAACCCAAATGCCCATCAACTGAGGAATGGATAAAAAAAGATGTAGTGTTTTTACACAATGGAGGATCAGTCACCTAAATTCAAGGATTTTATAGGTAAGTGGATGCAACTAGAGACTGTATAGGTAAGTGAAATAAATCAGACCTGCATGTGCAAACATTGCATTGTCTTGTTAGTGTGAAAACCTTAAAGGGTAAACAAACTCTTAAAGGTACAACAGACATTGTGAAAGGGAGAAAAAATGTGTTCAATAGAAAGTAAAAATTGGGATGAGGAAATGGACAATCGGTATCTTTTGGCTGATGAATTGCAACCATTCACATTGAGAGTTACTACCGAGAGCTATTGGCTTATTCCTGTCATTGCCTTATTTTTCCTGTTGCAGACTCCCTTTCTTTCCCTTCTACTTAATATCTTACCATTCTGGGTGCATTCATTCTATTGGACTTTTTATATAACTGGCTTCATTATCTCTTCCTAGGTTATCCTTGAGAATCTTGGGAAGTGCTGCTCTGATGGTGATAAATTTCTTTTGGTTCTTTTTATCACAGAAATATCCTATTCTCCTATCAGTTTTTTTTTTTTTTTTTTTTTTTTTTTTTTTTTTTTTTTTTTTTTTTTTTTTTTTTTTTTTTTTTTTTTTTTTTTTTTTTTTTTTTTTTTTTTTTTTT
>PVJA010017100.1:0-29761 GCA_004027025.1 Myocastor coypus | reverse complement strand
CCTCCCAAGTGCTGGGATTACAGGCGTGAGCCACCACGTCCGGCTTCTCCTATCAGTTTTGAAAGATAGTTCTGTAGGCTATTAGTCAGGGCTGGAGGTTGTTTAGTTTTAGGGCTTCAAAGGCTTCAGTCCAAGCTCTGCATACTTTCAAGATCTGTGTTCAGAAGTCTGCCCTAAGTCTGATGGATTTTCCTTTGTAAGTGATTTTTTTTGTTGTTGTTGTTTTTCTCTAAAATGTTTTAGGATTCTGTTCTTGTGTTGGATGTCTGGTATTTTTTTCTATGGTATGCTGTGGAGTAGTTCTTTTCTAATCATAGGCATTTAAATTTCATTTATCTGTTACATCTTTCACCTTACTTGGAAACTTTTTAGTTATTATTTCAGTACACTATTTTTATGCCATTAGTGCTGTCTTATGATTTTTCAATAATTCCAATCAATGTTATTTTTCTTTGCATCATCTAAGAGCTGTTGCATCTGTCCTTATGTACTCTTATTTTTAAGAGCTCTGTCATTCTCTGGTCACTGAAAACAGACCTGTCTTCTAGTTCTGACATTATTGTCCTCTTATTGTTCACTTCCGCTGCCTACACTTTCAGTAGAAATCTTAGTGCTCTGAATTTCTCTTGAGGACCTTTTAATGGGCGCCAGTCCTTCTCTATGCTGCAGGTTCACATTTTGCATTGCTTTACTTAGTTCATGAAGCTTTATCTTAGTGTCTCCTGAAGAATCACTGATCATTTTTATTATGATCATTATTGTTTAGCTATATCTTCTTTGAATTCATCAGTTATGTCAGTGACCTGTGTTGTCCTTTAAAAAAATCAATTGTGTGACTTTGGATATCCTTTCTTCCATGTACCCTAATCAGATTCGATAGAACTGGAGTCTTTGGAGGCATATTTTGCTTTGTCTTCTCATGTTTCTCTTTTTTGTGACGAAGCTTGTGGGTTGACTACAGTGGAAGACTTCATCACTAATGTGCAGAGCTCCATAGCTAGAGTCTGTTTTTCAGCAATGCTCTCTAGGTATTGCTCACTGTAGCCCTTTTCCTCTGTCCCAGGATCCCCCACCTTTGGGGAGGGAATAGACATCAGTGTATTTGGTTTAGTGTCCAGTTTTCTAGGAATGGGCTGTTGTATTGTTATTGCCACAAAGAAAATCCAGAGATTGTCATACAGATGAAAGCAATTGACAGCAATAACCATGTCACCTACTCTATGGTAATAAAATCAGCAACAACAAAAGCATGCAAAAAAAAAAAAAACTGGATATTGACATACACCAAGAAACAGTAAGGTACCACATCTTACCATAGAAAAGAGATGTATGTTTACAGTATAAAAACTAAGCCAAACCGAAGATTGGTCTATGATAATTATCTACTAAAGAGAGTGACTTTACCTCCCCTAGTAATAGAGAAGTATTTAACAGCAACAGTATATAATTAATTACCTATAGATTCATAAAGCTTAGTGGTTATACTAATAAGGATAGAGGATGTGGAGAATGGAAGCATGAAAATAGTAAAATCTGAAAAATTATGTGATGGAGCATTCAAAGGATAAAAGTAAATGTAAGGGTCCTAGTGAAGAAGAAAATTAAATTAACATTACTAGATGAAATTAGTGGAAAAGAGCAGAAAGAAAAAATAGAGAAAACTGAAGAAAAACTAATATGAGAGACATTAAAGAGAAAAAGAAAAACAAAGACCCTTAAAACAAAAAAGAGCTGAAAAATAAAACGGAAAAAACACCGTCAAATACCTCTCTCACACACAAGCACACGCTAAAGAAGAATGAAATAAATTCCTCAAAAAGATCCCTCCATATTTCCAAATGAGTGGTTTCTTTTCAGTACCTGCAGTCTTGGAATCCAACCAGTTACAGTCCTCTCCATCCAGGTTATAGTCTGTGGGATTATGAGGTACACCCTCCCTGCTCCAGAAGGCCCTACGTCTCTAAACCTCAGGCCATGGCAGCTGTTCAAGCCAAGGCATGTCCTGGGTCACACTGGCAAATGGGAAAGAAATCAGATCCCTAATCTCCACAGTATGTGGACAGCAGAGTGGGGGCTCTAATCAATGTCCAGACTTGAGGTCATCATCTTCAGATCCAGCCTCTTCTGAAAGCCACACACACTGGGCCTGGCCTCAATATGGCATATATGACTGGTGTCTCTGAAGGCCTAAGCTTGAACTTCTCAGGGGATCTATGTCTAGCTTTCACCCTCTCCAAAGCTGTTTCCTTGTGGCTGCCTCTCATGCGGTCCCTCTGGTGCAGTAACATAAAAAATTGTGTAGTGAAGACACAGTATTGTTTTCAGTGGCCCTGTCCCAACATGGTGCCTAATTAAACTCTGGCAATATGGCAGCCACTGATTGGAATTTCTCCTCCAACTCTACCCTGCCATGAAGAAGTCACTCAAAGTAAAACATCATGCAGCTTTTGCGGTTTACACCAGCCTGGGGCTTTTCTTGGGGCTGACGCACCTAGCCCGTCCGTTATTTTTGCCTCAAGCCACCAATTCTCTGGGGCTTACCTCCTCTCCTGGGACAATGGCCTCATCTACAATCGGCAAATGGTCGGTCATCACCTCTGTGGCCCTATACTGAGGAGAAGCAAAGTGCAGAGCTATGAGCTGGGCATGGTGGCACACGCCTGTAATCCCAGCACTCAGGAGGCTGAGGCAGGAGGAAAGGTAGCCCACTGAGAGTTCGAGACCAGCCTGGGCTACAAAGTGAGCTCAAGGCCAGCCTGAACTGCATAGTGAGACCCTGCCTCAAAAAGACAAAAAAAAAAAAAAAAAAAAAAAGGCAGAGCTGGCTAACATTTGGCAGTTGGTAGTTAGACTGGCAGTTGGACATGGCCAGGACAGGGCATCCATAGCACACTGTCGTTCAGAGCATGGTACTGGCCAGGGGCTGCTGTGGGGTATGGCTGCTCCTCCCATTATGCTGCTCAAAGTAAAATGCAGAACAAAGAATATTATCGTGGAGAAAGAAATATCAAAACATCATAACATATAATCAGACATAGAGGCGGCAACAGTAGAGCTTCAAAATACATGGAACAAAGCCAGGAACAACTGCCTGCCTGGCAAGTGCAAGGTCCTGAGTTTGGTCCCCAGTTCTACCTACCAAAAAAAAAAAAAAAAAAAAAAAAGAAAAAAAAGAAAAACTGTTTCAAGTAAACAGAAAAACAGATAAATTTACCATTGGATAATTATATTTAAATACTTCTTATTACTCAATACAAGTAGAAAATTGCCAAAAATTGAGAAGACTTGAACAATGTCATTATTCAACTACATCTAATTTATATTTATAAAATATTCTGTCCAATAGGAAAATACATGTTACTTTTGAGTACACATGAAACATCTGCCAAGGCAGATCAGAGGTCAGTCAGCTATGATCTGCAGGCCAAATTCAGTCCACCATTTGTTTTCTTTTTCCTCTCTCTCTCTCTCTCTCTCTCTCTCTCTCTCTCTCTCTCTCTTTCTGATGTATATGGTCTTCCTACACAGCTCAGACTCCTAGTGCTCAGAGTGACCCTCTCCCCAGCACTGTGCCACCAAGCAGAGTCTCAATGGCCAACTTAGTGTGACCAGTGCAGCATATGGTGCCAGGGATAGAACCCCAGTTCCCGCGCTTGCCTAAGCAGGTGCTTAGCCCACTGAGCTATCTCACCAGCTCCCACTATCTGTTTTCATTAAGTAATATCTTACTCAAATATGACCATGCTCACTTATTAGAATGCTATCTGTAGCTATTTTTGCGTCACAAAGACATAGCTGAGTAGTGTAAGAAAGACCATATGGCTATAAAAGTCAGAAATAATTATTCTCTGGTCTTCTTTATAGAAAGAGTTACCAAAGCATAGCCAATTGATAAATTATTTTGAAAATACTCAAAGTGAGTCCTCTGACCAAGCTATCATTAAATTATAAATTCATAAGAATAATATTTGAAAAATTCACAAATTTTTGAATATAAAAAACACCCTTTCAAACATCCACTGATCAAAAAGAACATCTCAAGAAAACTTAGAAAATATTTTAAAATACTAAATGAAGAATTAAAAATCTACCTGCTTAAATATGAACATATGAAAACATTGAGGGTATAATTAAAGAAGTGTTTATAAGAAAAGTTGTAGCACTATATTATCAAGGATGTAAATTTTCAAATGTATCAGTCCACCTTAAGAAATAAGAAAAGAAGGGTTGCCTAGATAGCTCAGGGGTCTAAATGTCTGCCTGGCAAGTGCAAGGTCCCAAGTTCAATTCCTATGAACTCCAGGCATGCTACGCTGGCTACAAAAACCGGACATGGTAGCACATGCCTGTAATCCCAACTCTAGAGAGGCTGAGACAGGAGGATCCCCATGAGTCTGAACTGCATAGTGAGACCATATATCAAATAATGAAAAAAATAAATAAATAAAAGGAGAATCAAATGAAACACAAAAGTAAGCAGAAAGAAAGAAAATAAAACTAAGAGAACATATCAGTAAACTCAAGACACAAAAGAGAGAAAACTTATAGAATCAATTCTTTAAAAAAAAGAAAAATAATCCTAGCACCCTGGGAGGCTGAGGAAGAAGGATCATTACTTAATGCCCAGCCTGGAGACCAGGGTGAGACCCTACCTCAAAAAAAAAATTGAAAAAGAGCCGAGGCTAAAGGCACTGGGTTTAATCTTCAATATACCCCTTCAAAATAATTCATAAGTCTCTAGTCAGACTGATAGGATGAACTACCAAAATCAAGAAGGAAAGAAAAGCTATAAATGACAATGAAACACATTAAAAGCATGTAAGGAAATACTAAAAGCAGCTTTATGCCTATACATTAAACAATATACATGGGATGAATCCTTAAAGACACATTATGAAAACTCACTCAAGGAATAGAAAAAATGAATAATATATTCAGTATACTCAATTTGCAGTTAAATAGCCATACTTACCAACCAAGAAAAGTGTGAATTCCCAGGACTTCATAATTAAAGCCAATAAAACACTTAAAAAAATAATACCACTTCTATATATTCTATAACTCATTTAAGAAAGTCAGAATTAACCTGATATCAAAACCAATGGTGAGAGAATAAAACATAACCAATGTTCTTCATGAAAATGGGCAAAACCCTCAAAAAAAATATCAACAAGTAAGGAAACATGTAAGGAGAAACTACTATAAATAAGAAGCATTTATCCTAAGGGGGCTTGAACATTTGAAAATCAATCCGTGTAATTCATTATGATAAACTAAACCCTTGCCCAGTGTGAGACAGCTGAAGGAGTGCTGACCCTCCCTTTCCTCTGGTAGCTGGGAGAGGAGTAATCTCCCTGAGAGCCAGGAAGTCCCCACCTCACTGCGCACAGAGTGACCCAGGGAGATCAGCTCAGTACATTTAATGCCACCTCTCCGGTTGCTGCGGCTGCCGTGTCCTGGGCCACCACTCATCATTGGCTCCTGCAGGCCTCACAAGAGCTGCAGCCCGGCTGGCGCTCCCTGCTCATGCCAGTCACTCAGGTACTGACTGTTATTATCTCTGAGAGGAGCTGCCAGGGTTAGCACATGAGGGAGGAAAGATCAGAGAGGGACAGAACCGGCTGACATCAGCCTCCAAGTCCCCAAACCACAGTGAGCCATGACCAGCACTTCCCACCTTCCCAGAGACTCCTTGAAAGCAGAGGAAACTTTGGCACTGCCATTTCTCCGAAAATAGCGGGAGCTGTCGCTCAAGCAGGTCCTTCTCCCACAGTTGAGCCAAGATGTCGCCATGATAGCTAAGCCTGCTGTACCTGCTCCAGGAGAGGCACACGTTATCCACAGCAGCCTTTAGATGTGATCTATCCCAGGCAACTCCACCTCACAGCTCTCCAACTGATGCTACCTTCTGCCAGTACTTCAAAAATCCCAAAATATAGGTCCAAATCCTCAGAGGCAGCATGTACATAGGCTTGCTCCTTCTCTATATAAGCAGCAGTCCCTCATACTCCTTGGGTCAGCCCAGGAGGGTTCCTTCTGGTATCCTTCTCCCTCCATACACCCAGTCAAAGCCTCACTTGTGTGCTTCTATTGCCTACTGGTAATGCTATCTTGGACAGAGCCACAGCTTACACTATGAAAGAGCTAGTAAGACAAAGGGCTGTTAGCCTCAAAGAGCTCCAGAGAGCAAAAGAACACTGCGATGAACCAAGAGGAGCAGAGGTCTGTGGAGACCTTCAGGAAAATCCCAAAGGAAGAGCAAGCTGCAGGAAAATGCGCATGAGCAGCCTAGAGCTGACGCGGGAGGACGGGAGCCACCAGAAGCTACTGGACTGCTGTAGTACTAAGAAAGATGCCCTGGCACTCCAAGGTCAGAGCTGCAACACTTAGTCAAGAGAAAATGGCACTCAAAAGGCACAAGCTGCTAATATCAAGAGAGCTGCACACTTTGCAAAGTCATGACTGGAGGCAATTGGCGATAAAAGGCAGGTACAGTAAAAAAACTGGTAAAAGAATTCTGTCCCAAACAATTCTGCATAAGTTGGATGCGTTCATCAGTAAAGTGAGTCTTACACTGTCACCTGTGAAAGCTTGTGCTTCAAATGTTTATAAATCTGGGACTTACTTTATAAAAGATGTACAGTTAACGTTAACTTACAGAGAAATAATGAGTTCTTAGGATCAAAACAAGGCTAGCTAGCTCCTGTAACTACTAATATTTGACATCGTACTTGAAGTACTAGCTAACGCACTAAGATAAGAAAAGAAAATATTAGAAAAAAGAAAATAAATTAATTTTTCAAGTATGGTTGTGCGTGTAGAAAAATTCAAGGAATTTAATAAGAAGCTTCTAGAACTAACAAGAGTTTAGCAAGTTTTAAGGATATAAAGTCAACATACAAAAACATTTCTATTTCTTAATAGTAGCAATGGGCAATCAGAAATTAAATGTGTAGATACCGCTTACATACAGCCTGAAAATAACACGAACTAATTCAAAAGTCATTTTATTTTTTTTCAAAAGTCATTTTAAAAGTCTAGTAATATATATAGTGTGCTCATGACTTGCAAGAGTCCGTGTTTATAAGAGCTCACTTTTTCACAAGTTGCTATACATATTCAGTGGAATCCCTATCAGAATTTCAGATGGACGTTTTCAGACCTCACCAAGCTGGTCCTAAAATGTATATGAGAAAGCAAACTGTTTAGAATAGTCCAAACCCTTTTAAAAAGAATGAAGATTATTTTCAAGATTTTCTATAAGTCAGTGGTCCTTCACTAGAGGCAATTTCATCTGCACCCACTATCACCAACTCCAATTTAGTAACACTAAGGGAAATTTTGGACCGTTAGGATTCAGAGGGTATTACTAGCATAAATAAGTAGAGGCCAGATATGCTGCTAACATTCCTATGATGTTGCATACCACAAAGAATTACCTCACTTAAACTACCAGAAGTACTATGACAGTTTATATCTTGATGTCCTTCCATTACCTCAGGTACTCTTAAGGGCTTTTAAAAAGTGACCGGATGGTGGGATTCACTGAGTTGCTTTTAGGAGATGGGGTCTGGTGGGAAGAGGTAGGCCACTGGGGCTGGGGCTGGAATGGTCACCTGCCTCCCCAGGACCTCCCTTCACTCTCTGCTTCTTCTCCACCACACCTTGGTGAGCAGCTCTCCTCCATGATGTACCTTCACCATGCTGTCCTGCCTTGGAGCCAGCTAGCTATGGACCAGAATATTAGCAAAAGGAACCTTTTCTCCTTCCAATTCTGGGGGTCAAATACTGTAGATGTCAGTGACAATGAAAATAACTGAAGAAGCGCCGAGGTTGAGACATCCTGCTATAAATCTACAGTAATAAAGATACTGATGTAGGCCAAAAGATAGAAAACTACATTGTTAGAAATAAAAAAGACACAAAAATTGATTTTGGCCAAAAAATGCAAACTCAATTCATAAAAGAAAAATATTCTTATAATCAAACAGTACTAGGAAAATTGCATATCCTACCCTCCCCAAAATGAGAAATATCTGATGCCTCATACTTTTAAAAAAAATTTAAGCTTAGCCCATTATAAAACACAGGTACAACTTCTAGAAAAAACACAGGAGAAAAATCTTTGTGTTAGGTAAAGAGTTCTTAAATATGGGACCAGAAGCATCACCAAATAAACAAACAAACAAACTGAGTCATCAAAATTAATTCATCAAAATGAAGAATGCCTACTCTTTAAAAGACACAATCAAATCAAAAGACAACTTATTCAATGAAATAAAATACCTGAGGCTTGATAATCATATATCTGACAAGAAAGAACTCTCCAGTTCAATAATAGTTACAGAAATATGTAGCCCAATATGAAAATGGGTAGGAGATTTGGACATTAAACAATAGAAAATCCATGAATAGCAAATAAGCACATGAAAAGATGCCCCATATTATAAGCATTCAGCAAATTAATTAAGCACCATCACCTCTTAAAATAATAAAATTTTAAAAGCCTGACAATATAAGTTCAGAATTTTCATACATTGTTGGTATAAAGGCAAAATGGCAAACCCACTTTGGTTAAACAAGTTGGTTATTATAAAGTTAAATACAAATGTTTCTATCATATGATTTAGCAATTTCACAACTTAAAAAAAATTGTTCATACTAAAACTTGCTTGCAAATGCTTATGCCTACCATGTTTACCATCACTAAAACTAGAGAAAAATGAAATGTTCTTCAACTGATGAATGTATTAAAACAATGATAAATTCATACAAAGGCATACCAACCAGCAACAAAAAAGCACAAATTATTGATATGTAAGTGGATAAATCTTGGGTTGTCCAGATAGGTCAGCAGATTAAAGTGCCAGCTTAGGCAGACGCAGGGGCCAGGGGTTCGATCCCCAGCCTGTCGTGCCAACCCTGCCCCTAGGGGGCACTGAGAGGTGATTGAGAATGGGCATGGTGGCATGAGCCTATAATCCCAGTACTTGGATGGCTGAACGGAGGAGAATCACTATGAGTCCTATCTATATAGTGAGACCCTGTAGAACCTGTAGAAACTGTCCTAAAATACAGGAGGGGGGGGAAGATAAATCTCAAAAATATCACACTAAGTGGAATAAAAGCCATACAATGTCTGAGTCTATTTCGATGACTTTCTGAAAAATGCAAAACTTTAAAAGCAAAGAGTTTAACCATGATGCTAAGGGACAGATACTGAGAGGAAGAGTTGACGATAAAGGAGTATTATAAGGAATTGAGGGAGGGCAGTGGTGGGCTGATTCTGTACTTGATTAATGGTGGTAATGGCATAACTATGCATTTGTCAGAACTCATATATATATATATATATATATATATATATATATATATATATATATATATTAGAGTATTCTAATGTATGTAAACTAAAGAGAGAATAAAGAAAAAATGACTTATCATTCATTGGGTGTTTTAACTGTTAGGAAGAAATTACTTTTGGGATTTGGATTTTTTAAGAAAATGAGCTAATTTGAACATATGGGCTCCAAAGCTACTTCAGCTCTGAAATGGAATTATTTTCTGAGTATATGATGCATAGAGATTCCAACGTGGGAGGCATATCATGGGGGATCTGCAATTTTATCTTTACTGATAATAATGGTAAATCCATCATAGAACCTCTTTGGGTAAAAAAAATCATGCAATAATACTTAATAAATCTAGATCATCAATATTTAGAGAAGCTTTGAATCTTTGTAATTATACCCCAAGTAGCAAAATACTTGTCCACATGCTTGATTATTCCTGCAAAATTTTTTGAAGAGTTACTTAAGGATTTCCTTCTTTATCTGAATGACTAAAATTTGAATAATTTATCAATTTCTCTTTCAGAAGAAGCATTTAGATGAATACTGCATAATATTTTTGAAATACTGGTAGAGAATAACTCATAACAACATGCATAACTTTACATAATTTTTGATAAATTATAACTGCATTAAAGATCCACTATAAAATACAAGTATTGAATCTTCTTGCAATTGTGACATTTTATTATATATTTAAGCACTTCTGATACTACTGTTCAGAGGACTTGCAGGAATAATTTTCACAGACTGTGTATGTCTTGGTTACTTTTCTCTCGTTGCTGGGACAAATACCCAACACCTAAAATGAACGAAGGAGAGGTTTATTTGCTCACAGTTTGTGGAGGTTTCAGTCCGCAATCAGCAGGCTCCAAGGCAGAGTGGCACATGGCAGAGGGCAACAGTTCATGGTGGAGATTGACAACACAATAGAGAGAGCAAAAAAGGGAGGAGGAACAGCGGCAGAGGCAGAGAACAAGCCTCTCTTCTTCCCTTGTACTGCATCCAAGCTATCTGCCCCTGGGTGGGAGTAGCACTCACACCGGTAATCCAAGTATTAGATCATGAATTAATCAACAACACCAGAGACCCACCCCATGACTGCAGGAGGCTTTGGGGGGCACACAGAACCAGAGCAGTACACATGATCTTTAAACTTCAGAGAATTCTCAAGAGAATCACAGAGCTGTAACACTCTGCTAACCATTGGGTTCCAGTGGTTCAATGGACAAATAAATCTGAAGGCTGGCCAAATAGCTCAGGGGTTAAGGTGCCTGCAAGCAAGTTTGAACCCGGCCAGGCCCGCTGAGATAGCAGTTGAGACTGGGCATGGTGGCGCTTGCCTGTAATCCCAGTTCTTAGGAGACTATAAACAGATAGATCGCTACGGCTCCAGTCGAATAGTGAGACCCTGAACTTCCTGTAGAACCTTCCCTGCTCCCCTAGAAAAAGCAAAGAAATCTGAAAGCATGAGAAAGAAAGAGACTTGTTTATTAAGCTTACAGGAATTACAAATTGGAGGACCAGAACAGTGGCAGTCAAGTCAAACTGAGAAGCAGTTCTAAATGTTAATGGCTCATGTTAAAATCTCAAAATGGCTTCTATTAAATTGATCAAGGCTTTTAAAAATATTATTAATCTTAATTTGGGGTTTTGAAATCCAGTCCCAAGCAGGACTTAACAACTGTTCCCATTCCTTATCATAAATATAAATCAGACAACTGAGAATTTTAGTAAACGCCAGTGATCAAAAGTAAAAAATATGGGCCCGGAGGGATGGCTCAGTGGTCTAAAGCGCCTGCTTGGGAAAGCTTGAGCGGCTTCAGGGACCGCGGTTCGAACCCCGGCACCACATGCTGCGCCAGCCCTGCCCTCGGGAAGGGCTGAGCCGGCCATAAAAATGAGTGAGTAAACAAACAAAGGTTGTGGAAAAAAAAAAAAAAAAAAGTAAAAAATAGCAGCTCTCCAGATAGCTCTGTGGTATAAAGCACCTGCTTAGGCAAGCACAGGGGACCAGAGTTCATTCCCAAGATGTGCTGGCCCTGCCCCTGGAGTGCACTGAGATGGCAACTGGGACGGCACATGGCGGTGCACACCTATGATCTCAGCTGAAAACAGGAGGATCACTATGAATTCAGTCTGTACAGTGAGACTCTGAAGACCCTGTACTAAATACAATAAATAAATAAACAAATAATTAAAGTAAAAGATAGGGCCAAGAAGATCGCTCAGTGGTCTAAGTGCCTGCCTAGGCAAGCTCAAGGGCCTAGGTTTGATCCTCAGTACTGCATGCATGCCAGCCCTGCCCCAACACCCTGAGCCGGCCATCAAGACCGAGCATGGTGGTGCACCATGGGTAATCCCCTCACAGGAGAGACGGGAACAGAAAGATCACTATGAATCCAACCTGCATAGTAAGACCGTGTACCAAATATACAAATTTTTTAAAGTAAAAAATAACCACCCCATCTTCTTCCACTTACACTTGTTATTACACAAACATCTACTACAGCAAGGGGAAGAGGACAAGTTTGATACCTGCTTGGGGCACATAGACACACACATTGACTTGCACACTTAACAGCAGACACATGGGTCTAAATTCAAAGCAAGGCTGGTACTGGTACAGTTTCCTTAAAATTACAGGGAGCTTCCACACATGTACAGGGATAGCAAAAGAGAATTTTTATTTTTAAAACAGGGTATTTTTAACAATGCTTCCAGACAGTCACATATTAGACATGAAGCAGGGGGATGGGAAGAGAAAGTAAAAACAATTAAGATGCAATATGTATATATGTGCCAGTTCCCCAAGAGGATGGTAACTATGCACCATAGATATATGTGAATAATATATAAACAAAAAAAATTAACTTGAATGCAATTTTTTGGAATCCAGAAGTTTTTATTAAACTTTTATGTGCAGTATGGTTCAAAGATCACTACTAGAGGGAAACTGGTTGTGAATGCACCTAGCTTGGGTGCCAAGTCCCCAGGTTTCTTCTCAGGCCCCCTCTGGTCTTTGTGGAGAACCTGATAACTCAGTCTCCTCCTAGAAGCCATCACAATTCCTCCCCTGATATACTTTTGAGGTGGCTTTAACAAAAGGCAAGTGTATCAATCACCGCTCACTAGAGAAACAGATTTAATTCAGGCTATTAAAAGATAGAATAATTTACAAAATTGCCTTACGCTGGCAGCCCACAGAGTCAGGTGTGAAAAAGTGCCAAAGGGCTGTCAGCATGCTGGAGGCGTAAAGGATTCAGTCGAGTGCCTGGAACTCACTGTAGTATCCTGGGAGAGTCCTAGCAGGAGGCCAAAGGGCCTGTGCTTGACATTGAAGCGCCTTCACTAGCAGCCAGAAAATGATATCAAAGGTGAACGTGAAGATTGGCCCTCCCAAGAAGAAACAGAAAGGAGCCTTCCTTCTTTCCCTTTTTACGCCATCCAGGTGTCAAAGCCTATTGGTTGGTGCCACTCACACCCAGGGTGGGTCTTCTGTCTCCAGGAACTACTCAGCCACATGCAGAACTATGTCGATCCAGTTTAGTTGGGTGTGTCTTACTCAAGTTGACAGCTCAGTTAATTTTCATAGTAGTCCTCTCTGATTGTGCTTGTGCTTGATTGTATTGCTACCAAGGGGCTACAACACCCTACCAGCCTTAGCGCACAGGACAACTGTATATTAGAAATGAGATAAAGGAGACCAATGGGTAGATCTCTTTCAAAGGAAAATGGTCCAAGAGAACATAGATAAGAAGAGAGAGGAAGAAAACTAAGTCGAATGGAGATAGTCCATGTACATGAACCTAATAACCTCAATGAATGTAAACATTATACTGTATGCCATAAACATGAGATAAGATTAATGATAATATAAAAATGAAATAAGGGAAGAGGGTCAGAGGAAGAGGATAGAAGATAAAGAGAGATTTTAGAAAATCAAACTATATTATGTATATGTACCTACTCCTGAAGATGACCTTAAACTGTATATTCTGCAAACATGTACTAATAAGAAAAGAAAACTCACACTAAGAATTATGTATAAGATGGAAACCTTGGAAGGATTGCAACTTATTCTTAAGTGGTTCACAAAGTCAGTAGCATAACAGTACTAGAATGTTGTCCAGGAAAAGAGGAACGAATATGGTGAAGTGTTCAGCTTCGATGCTTCTGTATGGGGTTCTGGGTACCATTCTTATGCTCTCCCACGTGTTTGAAGTTATTTCAAAATTAAAAAGTGAGAAATGAAAAACAAACAAAAAGACAGGAGGTGGGTAATCTAGAGAAGAGCTCGGACTCCGGGCCAGGTGCATGTAGCTTCGGTCCACTTGGCTTTCATCAGCCGGGTGCCTAGGGTGAGCTCCCACTTCTCTGAGCTTCCTCATCTCCATGCTAAGGTTAATAACTACTGTACGCCAAGGTCACCGCTGTGTAGTCTGAGCTGTGTGGGTCCTTCAGTCAGCTCAGTCTGAACACATCTAGCAAATCCACCCAGGAACCTCAAACACAAGGGAGGGAAGTTGTCCCAATGTAGAAAGGGAGCACGTGCTTGGCCTTGGCCTACAGGTGGGTGTGGGGAGATAGAACATCAGAGCTCTGTACTAAGTTATAGCTCCGATGCGCCACATCAGGGTCTTTGAGAGGAGTGCTACCGTGAGGAGAGGGTTAAAAATGAATCCTTAAATCCCTGCCATTACGTCAAAAGCACAAAGGAACCTGATCTGAAACCCAGGGAACAAAGCTGAGGTTGAAGGAGAGTTTTACAGCCTATTTACTATACAAAGTAACATAAATGTCGCTCACCATTGCACCATGTGAGAATTATATAAGTACCTAGAAGTTTCCCTCCCATTCCCGGCATCCTTCTAAACTACAGCTACCCCGTTGATCCCAGCACAAACCCCTAAGAAATTTAACATTTCATTGTAGAACTTTAGAAACTTCTTTTTTGTGTTTATACATTCATGCACATTTGTGGTATTTATTTATCTATTATTATTACTTTGCAGAACTAGGGATTGAACTCAGGCCCTTGTACTTGCCATGCAAGTGCTTATTCTACTGAGCTATCTCCCCAGCCCTGTCATTTGTGGTTTTGAAGTGGCCTATATATTTTACACTGAAATTGACATAGATGTTTCTTGGTAATGTTTTCATGTTTGTGGGTTTGGGTACTGGACTTGAACCTAGGGCCTAGCAATGTCAGGGAAGCATTCTACCACTTCACTATAAGCCTGGGCAGCATTTATTTTTAACAGCTTGTAGTATTTCACTATTCACTCAGTGATTTGTCTATGAAAAGACATACAGCCCATTTTCAGTTTCATCACTAAAGGATCCAGCTATGGAAGAAGACCTATTGGGCCCTCATAAGGTTCTAGCTCAGATGAAAGAGAAATAGAAAAGCTTCCTTCTAAAAGAACTCATTTATTTCGTCTGTCTAAACTCCTGCCTGGCAGGCACAAGGACCTGGGTTCGATTCCCAGGACAACAGGCCATGCTGGCCTAGCACTGAGCAGGTCACCGAAACCGGTGGCCCATTCCTGTAATTGCAACACTGGAGAGGCTGAGGATAACTAAAAGTCTGAGCTATATAGTGAGACTCTGTACCAAATAAATAAAATATTTAAAATAAAATAAAAGCACATGTGAAACTCACATAGATTGACTGTTCGAAAACAAACTCGAGGGGAGTTAATTTAATAAAGTTTTCTTAGCAAGAATAGGTTCTGGGATCCAGCGGTAAGCCCAATGAATATTGTTTGGAATAAGCCCTACCTGCAATGTGACTACACCATATTTATCCTGTAAGATAGGTGGATAATAACTGACACGGGAAATGTACCTGCTAGACTTGAGATCAGCATTTCCCTCTTGGGGTGATTTTGACATCCCTCAGCGCGTGACTGGCTCTGCTGCTCCGATTGCTTGAGACTCAGTTGCTTGGTCACAAGGGTGTATTCTTAAAGTTTGATCATGGTTTGTTTAGGCATCAAGTCAGGTTACAGGATACTGTGCACAGAGGCAACCCTAGATCAAACGTCATCATCCAAGTGAAGAGACAAATTTAGACCAAATTTGACCCAACTTCATAGAAGTAAATTCAAGGAACTTAAGAAAGATTAAAACTAACAAAATGAGGTAAATCTAATCCAATCCATAGCTGTGAGCAACAAATAACATATACAAAGCACAGTGTCTGCCAAGTTAGACATTCAGCAGCTGTCAGTGCCTTCCCAGTTTTCTCCTTTTAGTCCCCATTAGAGTATGTGGAAGAAATGCAGTTTCTGGGTTTGCTGCTAAAGGGAATTGCAATCGCCCTTGTAGCACTTTGACAGGCAATTCTTTAGAAATGTTAAAAGACAAAGGTCAAACGATAGCTTCAAGGTAAAAGTTACCTTTTGGCACAGTTTGAGATGATTTTTCTGTTTATCATGGAATTTTTTCTATCATCTTCAACAAATGTAGACAAAGATGGCCTTGGGTAGAATGGGACTTCTTCTAATCCTAGTGTTTTGAGGAATCTCCACACTGATTTCCAGCTATTCCTCTTCTGGGTATTTTTCCTGAAGAACTGAAACTCTCATACTACAACATGTGTGCACCGTGTTTATAGCAGCACAATTTGCCATAGTTGAATCTTGGAAACAACCCAAGTGCCCATCAACTGAAGCATGGATAAGAAAGATGTGGCATTTTTATACTATGGAATATTAGCAGCTATAAAAAGATAATCTGAAGGCTTTTAATAGGTAATGGATACAACTAAAGGCTATACTCATAAATGAAATAAACTTGACCGGCATGTGTAAACATTGTATTGTCTCCCTATCATAAGAACCTGAAAGAGCAAATAGCATCTGAAAGGCACAATAGAGTAAAAGGAAAAGGAACTTCACAAAAGGAATAAACAATTGGGATGAGGGGAAAGAAAAAAGGGGAAAATCACATAAGTAGATACAAGGATAGCTAAGGTGATTGTACTGCTAATTCCTACTGGTGTTTTGAAGGTAGCATTTAATGCTTAAATTTTGTACTTTGACAAATCTTGTTTATATTTCAGTTCTTCAGGAAAAATACCCAGAAGGGGAATAGCTGGAAATCAGTGTGGAGATTCCTCAAAACACTAGGATTAGAAGAAGTCCCATTCTACCCAAGGCCATCTTTGTCTACATTTGTTGAAGATGATAGAAAAAATTCCACGATGAACAGAAAAATCATCTCAAACTGTGCAAAAAGGTAACTTTTACCTTGAAGCTATCTTTTGACTTTTGTCTTTTAACATTTCGAAAGAATTGTTTATATTTTGTAATCTGAGCAACTACCCTGAAGACAGTAATGTGCAATGTAACAACCACTACTGAATTCTACCATCTTGGGTTTTTTGAAATTGTGTATCATTTCTAATGTCTTATTTATTATCTTTATATTGTTTTTAAAATATATTTTTAGGGGCCAGGGAAATAGCTCCATGGCACCAGTGTCTGCCTGGAAAGTATAAGGTCATGAGTTCAAACCTGGAAAAAAATATATACATATATAAAATAAATATATATATAAATATAAATATATGTAAATATATAAATATAAAATAAATATATTATATATAATATTATATATAATATAATATATATTATATATATTATATAATATTTTATAATATTATATAATATTATATGTATAAAATAGTCCTGGGCTCTGCCTCTTGCGGAATATCACAGTCTTAAGACCTTAAGAGCCCAAGTGTGTATCCAAGGATAATTAGATAAATGCTTTCTAGCCAAATAGTCATCTTTTCTGTCACTAGAATTCATATTTTAATTACTAAAAAGGTTATATTTAAGTTTTCTTGTTTGCACTTGAATATTTCTTGAACTCTCACCAACAAAAAAGAAATTATTCCTCAGGTTATGCTTACAGACAGCTTAGCAGCGTGCAAGGCTACCAGTTGATCTTTATTGCTTTCTTTTTCAGCTCCTCCAGGCCTCTTTTCTTGACCCTGCGCTCCAGTTTCAGAAGTTTCTTCATACTGCCTAATTATTGCCAAACCATTTATAAGTACTACTCTTTTTTTTTTTTTCAGGACTGGGGTTTAAACTCATGACCTTGCACTTGCCAGGCAGGCACTTGTGCCATGGAGCTATCTCCCCAGCCCCTCTAAGTACTACTCTTATTACTAAGACCACTGGTAATAATACTTTTAATAAGAATTTTTAAAAATTTATATGACCCTTGAAAGTTATTCTTGATCCTTCACACTTACCTCAATTTTTAGAATAACTGTTACATGTTAATTTCTTAATTATTAATTATATATTATTACATATAATATACTATGTGATACATAATATAAAATAATATATTACTATATATAATAATATGATGTTGTGGTATAGTCATGTAATAATTATGTTATTAAGTAATAATTAATTTCTTAATTATACAGCCTAAACACTCTAGAGAAATTAGACAACTTATTCAAGGTTTCTAAGCTAATTACTAGTACTGCATGTACCAACCCCTACTCTTTTGTAAAACAGAAAAATATGTCACCCTTCACGACTAGAGGTAAACAGGATTGGGTTGTCGAAGAAGAATCACGTGACCCGAAATGACAGTGCTATCTGAAGAATACAACATTGCAACAGCATCATTGTTAAGACGAACATCCAAGACAAAAGCTGTCTTGCAGGAAAAGGTTCGAGGGACGGGTCCTGGCTCCCTCTGCAAGGGCACTGGCTGTTTCTCCAGTGACAGAGGAATGGAACAACTTTGAACAGAAACTCCGGCCTGAAACATCAGTGGGAGTCTTTTAAGCCTTGCTGGTCATGCTTTGCCCTTGCTATGCATCAGCTCAATCGCCTTGCCCTCTAAAAATCTTGCTAACACCACGTGCAAACCAGCAATCTCAGGGTTATCAAATAAATTCTGGCATAGCAATACAAAGTGTACTGAAGCTTCTGTGAACAACGCAGGTAACCTCTAGTTATTTATCTTAGTTTATAAAGATAATTACTAGATGATGACCAAAAATCCAGCCAGTAGAATCTAGTTTTGTTTACTGAGCGGCCAAATGGTGGCAAACTCTAAGCACTCACTATCAGTATGGGTTTCTTTGAACTCTCCCAGCACTGAGTTTCACTCTTTTTTTTTTTTTTTTTGAGATAGTGTCTTGCTATGCAGTTCTGGCTGGCCTTGAGCTCACTTTGGTAGCCCAGGCTGGTCTCGAACTCACACCAATCCTCCTGCCTCAGCCTCCCGAGTGCTGAGTTTCACTCTTGATGCTCTGGCTTTGGAATAGTGCAAGATTGAACTTCCAAGACTCTGTTGCAGTGCTTGGGAATCAAACTCTCCCTTGGCTGATGCCACCACGATGGAGCCTAAGTAATACCTACAATTGCCACTAGGTAGCACCAGTGAGCCAAAGATGTGTTGAATTGGGGTGGGGGGTTTGGTGTGGGGTGAGATGGGTGGAAGGGAGGGAAGGAAGGAGGAAAATAGAGAAGAAAAGGAGGAACAGATGTGACTCATATTGCTTGGACGTTGACTTACTCTTCCTTATAGCCCTACATGTCCTGAGCATCAGCCTGGGAAGGGAGGAAGACACAACCCTGAGATTTCACATTATGATGCATCCATGCAAATCCTCCCAATTTAACTTGCAAATGTCATCACCCTTGAGGTAGAAAAATATGCAGTCATCAGAGCAATGATAAGACATTTAAAATGAAAGCAGATGAAATCATCTGCACACATATTTATTAAGTATAAGTCACTGTTTTACTTGTTTGGTCACTGTATACATTTCAAGGTGTTTGTCAGTCTGTCTCTACCATGTTCATTTAAGCCAGCCTTGGGAATTTACCACCCTCTTCCTTGTACTATAAAGGAGGTTGAGGCTCAGGGAGTTCAAATGCATCACAGTGATAGCCTGAGTCCATTTGGGGTTCAAATTCAGATCTGCCTGATTTCCAAACCTTTTGTCATTAAATCATTTTCTTAAAGAAATAAAAGGGTAGAGCCCTTGAAGTCTGCTTGACTTATTTGAAGCTTCGTGGAGAACCAAAGGAAGGAAAAGATTGTGTTATTCATGAAAAGGTGCTGCAACTCATATGTCACCCTAGTTCCTGTGATAGAAAAAAAGCGAATGACTGCATCGAGACCTCTCAGGTGCTCAGACATAGGTCCATGGCCAAACTCCAGTTCTCCAGACTTGGGCAAGAGAAGAGCAGGCATTAAAGGCAAAGGAGGAGAAGGTGAGGACGTATGTCTAGGCAGAAATGGTGAGCTCATGATGATGTAAAAATATTACTGGTTAACATTAATGTAGACCTTCTAAGGTCAGGCATTCTGCTAAGCCCTTCACAATGACTGTCCAGCACTAGGGTTGGGAGCCTGATAATGGCCTTTGCTTCATTCTCCTTCCTTCCTTCCTTCCTTCCTTCCTTCCTTCCTTCCTTCCTTCCTTCCTTTCTCTCTTTCCTTCTTGGCAATTCTGGAGATTGAATCATCCCAGGACCTTACCACTGAACTATATCCCAAGCCTTATTTTATTTTATTTTATTTTATTTTATCTTATTTTGTTGTATTTTGAGACAAGCTTTGTTAAGACACTATTAACCAAATTGGGCTTGCATGGGTGATCTGCCTGCCTCAGCCTCCCAGAGTGCTGGAATTATAGGTGAATGCCACAAACCCTGGCACAGGTGTTGCCCTATATTTATCTACCCGTGAGGAATTTCCTCCCCTCTTCCCTTTGCAAGGTGGTTAATGTAGAGTTGATGCTACCCTCAGATCTAGGAGTGAGCTTTTATTCTAATATCCCATCTCTTTGGCCCAAGGATGGTTCAGAGTTGTGTTTATGAGTAAATTCAGGGGTTGAGATATAAACAGGTATTTTTGAAAAGGCTTCTTAGAAAGAAGTTGCTTCTCTTCTGGATACTATCAGAATAGAAGTCCCCCTCTTTTACATGATGTAAGATAAGGATGTGAGATCTACAATCATAGTTGTTGTTGTCCAGAGGTAAAGAACTTGAGAGCACAGCCAAGATAAGAAAGGCGGAGCCAAGAGAGCCACAAAGAATTAAAGCTAGAGGCCTTCAATTAGCATAAGTGCTTCAGGACTTCACAGACCTCTTCCCTCTAAGCCTGAGTTAAGTTTTCTGTTACTCAGATCCAAAGGCATCTTCACTATGGCATAAAAGCTCTAACCTTTTCTCTGTTTTAGGGATAAGATAACTAAGACTTGAAGTGCCCAAAACCATACTGCTTGAAATGGTAAGATTGAATCCCAAGCTGTCCTGTCCCAAACTCTTAACCACAAACTACTATCTTCATATCCGAACACTCCATACAGAAAATGTCTTTTCCTTTGGCTTTAGCTGTGAGCTACTGCTTAGTTTCCCCTCATGTTTCTATGGAGTCTTCCTTAAATAGCCTCACCTGAAGCATCACTGCACTAATGAGTTGAGCTCATGGAAACAAACTACCCTAATTTCAGATGTGAGCTTGGAATGACTCCAAGCTCAGGAAATGATCGACTGTCTTCAGTATCTGTTTCCTATGCCTAGATGCTCCATTCCTAGAGCTCTGGTGAGATCCCAGAAAATTTTTCCAGTCTTGGACTCCCTTGGGAAAAGAGAGCTAAAGCACACATTGCCACAATGCGACCTTGTACACACTACCTAGAGCATAGCGGCCAAGCAGGGGAGAAGCTGATCACCAACCACAACATCGTCCAAAACATCAGGAGAAGCCATTTGGGAGCTGCTAGGTGTTCACTCACAGGTGCTATCACGGAAGGATCCCTACTCCCCACCGAGCTCAAACTGTTCACTGCCTACTTTCACTTAGCCAAAGATGCAAAGTCATGCTTTTCTAAGGTGGAACTCCAGGATTTGAGTCAGACTTGAAAAGAAAAGAAAAGAAAAGAAAAGAAAAGAAAACAAAAGAAAAGAAAACAAAAGAAAAGAAAAGAAAAGAAAAGAAAAGGAAAGGAAAGGAAAGGAAAGGAAATAGAGAAAAAGAAAGAAAGAAAGAAAGAAAGAAAGAGGAAGGAAGGAAGGAAGGAAGGAAGGAAGGAAGGAAAAGAAAAGGAAGAGGAAAAGAACAAAAACACATAGAAGGAGGAAATTCTCATCCAAATGTATTCTGGTGAAATCTATGAGAAAGACTTGCCTGAGCTTCTTCTATAAACTGAACTCTATAACTTTTGTGACAGAAGTATTAAATATTGTCTCACTCTCTCAAACTATTGTTTTTTAATTATTCTTATCAGCTTGACCTTTTCTGTCTTTCTTCAAGTACGCCTCCACTCCCAGGCGCCACTCTGGCTTCTGTAGCTAATAGAATATGAAAGATACACCCCCAACAGCTTCCCTTTGATTTGGGTTTTGTTACACAGCTTTCTTACTAACATTTCAAAATCATTTCAGCAGTCTCTTGTAATCACTATGTTTGGTTTTCTGCTCATGCTTTAGAACAGGTTTCCCCAGAGAGGCAGCAAAACAAGATGAGTCTTCTTTACATTTTTCCATCATCTGACACGTAGTCTCGGAGAGGGAAAGCTGGGGGTGAGGGGAGGAAACCCTGCTGAGACCCAAGTGTAGGAAGATGAAAGATAATGCTCTAAATGGCACCACCAAAGTTTAGGCCACAAGGGAGAGAAATGGTGCCCTGTGGTAGTTTTATTGGAGGAGAAGGTATTAGATATTACGCTGGAAATGAAGTCCAAAAATCTACTAATAGGGAATTTCATCCCAGAGAGATTGGGTGGTCTCTAAGAAGACTGGTTATTGCAGTGGGCTAAGAAGTTCAACTCCTGAGCTATGGGCAAGTCTTGGCCTGAACAAGAGCTTTTGTGATAAACACTGGCATGGGCTGTATGTATCAGATGACAAACTCCACCTACCTCCTGCCACACACCTCTGATGCTGTCCTGGCAAGCAGTTTGTGATTTGGACCATGACTCAGTTGTGTCCCTGAGGAAGAGAGGAGTCCATCAGCAGAGGCCACTGCTTCTGGGCCTCCAAACTGCTCCACAAGCTGCGGTGACTATACAGCATTAATGCCATGTGCAACCTTTGGAGTCACTCCATTCAACCCTAAGAGATGATGGCTAAAAGCGTGACCTTATCTAAGACTATAACCGTAGAACACCGAAGACTAAAGAGTAGAACCCACCCCAACCTTTCCTCCACCAAGTCTGCTCTGCTGTAATCCATCTGAGCCTATTTTCATAACTCAAATTAAAAGATCAAATTTTCTCAAGTAGGATCTTGAGGTTGAAAGAGGAAAGTAGAAGGCAGCTAATAGAATCTCTCTTACTGGAACCCCAACGGTAACCTAACTGCATCACTGCCCTATTGGTGCTTAAATAGTCTCAGCGATGGGAAATGTATCATCTTTAAAGCAAGCCAGGCATGGTGGCGCACGCCTGTAATCCCAGCACTCAGGAAGCTGAGGCAGGAGTATCGGTGAGAGTTTGGGACCAGTCTGGGCTACCAAAGTGAGCTCAAGGCCAGCCTGAACTGCATGGTGAGTCCCTGTCTCAAAAAGACTAAATAAATAAATAAATAAATAAATAAATAAATAAAATAAAAAATAAAGCAAGATGTGCTATACACAGAGAATCCTAGTCACTTAGGAAAATGGTGTTCCTGATATTTAAGATAAATCTTACTCTCTGCAGCTTCCTCCCATAGCCCTAGTTTTGCATCTGGGATTACATGGGTACAAAGAAAAACCCTCTTCTTACCTCATTGTACTTTGGTCGCTTGAAGATGTGCCTAATATATCTTAATTTCTTCAATCATACAGGCTACACACCTCGTTTCTTAAGCACACCACCTACCTAAGGGTTGCAAACACTCATGCTTTGTGATCCATCTCCACCGGACATGCCACTTTTTGTCTGGCACATATTAACCTACTCCAAGTAGAGTCTAAATGAATATGGAGAGGGTGTCCACCTTTGCTAGTTCTGGCCACAGACCCTGATATCTCATTTCAATCAGCAACCTACAACTGCTCTTTCCTCCTTCCTTCCACAGCCTCCTCTCCCTGTAAAAGGTATACACTAATGAACATTATGGTACACTGGACAAAGAACCAGTTGTCCTTGGCAATAGTCTGATTCTGGGCCAAGAAAATCCAGCTGACCAGAGCAGTACTACAGGGGTCACAACAAAGCAGGAGCTACTCCAGTGAGTAGTCAGTTAAGACGCATGCTCACCAATCCTGCATGGTTAAAAGTTGTTCCTTTTAGGCAATTGATAAATGAAGCAATTTCTCAAAGAATTTTGAAAATAACAGAGTGATATTAGCAACTTCTGAGGAGTTATTAAAATAGGAACAGATATCTGTTTTTTTCAGTACTATTGGGTAGTAAATATAAGAAGCTAGATGCTGGCTGATGTTTCTAAGAGTCTTCCAGCCTGCTTGGAACCACTAACTGTATAAGGAATGTGTCAGGACACTCTACACTTTGACATGGCACTGCATCATGAAACCTACAAACAGCATGTATAGCCAAGTAATGTAGAGAAATTAATTCTTAATGCATATAATCTGTCTTGCAAAAGTACTGGAATAGATGATTTAGATGGTACATGGAAAAAAATCATCTTTTACTATTCTAAAATACATCTTTTGGAGCCGGCCTTCTAGCTCAGTGGACTAAAGCACCTGCTTAGGCAGAGCACAAGGGCTGGGGTTCAATCCCCAGAGTGCCATGCCAGCCCTGCCCTGAAGGTACACTGAGACAGCAAATGAGACTAGACAAGGTGGTGCACGCCTATAATCCTAGCACTGGGGAGGATGAAAATAGGAGAATCACTACAAATTGGATCTACACAGTGAGACCCTGTAGACCCTGTACTACATACAAGATAGGTAAGTAAATAGATAAAATGAGTACATTATTTGTCCTGGAATTTGAACTGTTTTCTTAAATCCCCATGGTTCTGAGAACACCAAGGATGTGGTCAGTGCCTGAGTTCAGTGCCCTAAAGCCAGTTTTTGAACTTACATCAGTGAACGGGCTTTTCACATGATGGATCCACAGCGCTGAGTCTGCCACTGTGGTAAGTTGGATGTGGATGGGAACCTTTTCTAGATGAATGAGAGACCAAAGACAGTATCTATAGCCATCAATTACTTTGGCTTCAAAAGACAGAAACCATTTCAGTGCCATCTTTTTAAAATGTATTCTGTTTGATGCTAGAAGGTTTTACTTCTCTCGGAATTTTGCATATCCATATAGAATCTCTCCCATCTAATTTTGTTGTATGTATATAAGTATACATAAGGAAGCTATGTTTCTGATCTTGGGGTGTGGAGGGTGTGGGGAGAGATGCCTGGATGGAGAGAGGTCCTTTCACTGTTGCTTTGGGTCTCCTGGGTGTTGGCAGAAATATCATGGGCTAAAAATAGCACGGAAAAAAATAGATAATTTCTATGATGCATGAGGTTGTTTATAATATTTAGTTAATACTCCATGGAGGGTCCTCCTGACAAGGAAAAACAGAGTTTAGGGGACATTCAAGCAGACAAATATTCCTGGAAAAAAAAAAAAAAACAGTACTATAAAGACCACACTTTTTAAAGTCAGTGTTATTAGCAGGTTGATTTTAGAGCTCATTTTTCTTGAGCAAAGAAGTATCTTTGAATATACAGATTTATGCTTCTATGGCCTACTGTACAGCAAAAGCAGGCAGAGGCTCCAGGATAAAAATATTCCCCATCAGCTCACATTTTCAGGATCGAAGGAACGCTTTCTTCCCGCTTTCATTTTCTGACAGGTAGAGAGAGGAACACGGGGCTCCTAGTTACCATTTTTCCTACCTAATAACTGGCTTACAAAAAAAAAAAAAAAAAAAAACCTAACCTGATGTTTAGCCAGATACCAAAATCCTTGGATTCCAGGGCAGTGTTGGGATCTGGGGAGAAAGCTTATTTTCTTTCTTGCCAAATGCAGGGAGTTCCCAAGAGATAGCCAGTGCTTCCACTCACAGCATTGTTAGTGGTTCACATAAACCCTACAACCGCCTGGAAGGATGAAGGAAATGGGAAGTCTTGGCTTCCCTGATTCAGGAAGTT
Organism: Myocastor coypus; assembly: GCA_004027025.1. NCBI lineage: Eukaryota > Metazoa > Chordata > Mammalia > Rodentia > Myocastoridae > Myocastor > Myocastor coypus. The sequence goes on along the minus strand of PVJA010017100.1, from coordinate 4,307 downwards.
GGAACAGAAATCCAGGAAACTACATTTGAAATCAATATCCAGATGTGCCCAGGCCACCCCTTCAGGAATCCCTTCCTAGAAATGCCACCACTCCACGTGTGCATGCAAGACAGCTCCGGATGATCCGCATGAATGATGGAAGGATAGTGAATTTTCTGCACAAATAAGGGAAAATAAAATTTTCCCTTTTCTTCTCTTCCCACTTATCTCACTATTACTTTCCTTTCTTCTTCGCATTCTTTTCCATCTTCCCCTTTTCCACTGTTTCTTTATCCTTTGTCTGCATTTTGAGCAGTGAATCGTGAAAAAGGAGAAGGATAACAGGACAAAATGCTTCGCTTGTCTTACTTTTCTGAGCAGGAGGTGGCCATTTGTTGACGGTTATCTCACATCAAGCGATTTTCACCTGGGAATGGCAGCACATGCGTACAATCCCAGAACTCAGGAGGCTGAGGCCGCAAGAGTTCAAGGCCAGCCTGGGCTATACAGAGAGATGTTATCTCAAACAAAACAAAGCAAAATTTTCTATTCAAGTACAGATGATTGACGAATTTTATAATGCACACTTAATCTATGTTTTTTCCATTGTTAAAAGTGTTGGAATTTCCATAATGCAACAGATTGCAGAGTTAAAAGAGAAGTCATTTATCAATGAGAAAGTCAGTCCTTAGGTCACTCAGTGATACAGATGCCCACCAACTTATAATGGCTCAACTTCCAACGTTTGCACTTAATCATACTGCAAAATCAGTGAGCAGTAAGTGGAAACTGTTCCTCCAGTTCTGAGGCTTGCTTTACCAGGCTAGCAATGTGTGGGCACTGTTCACTGGGGAGCATCAGCCGTGAGCTGCAGTGCTTAGGTTCCTAGTCCCGCAGTCACGAGGCCATGCAACAACATGTGCAGTACACTGTGTCGCCAAGCTCCGATGTGTGGTATGCTAAATGCAGTGAATGCAATATTTAATTTTAATATGTAAATGTTGAGAATCTTAGTTTTCTTATCTAATGGGCTTTGAAATAGTGTTTTGTATGTGTGAAACAAATATATAGGATAATATAAAAAACAATTACATTGAAAACATTTGTCATTGTATTTGAAAAACTGCAATATACTAATGGATATTAACACATTAAGTAAAAAGAGAAGAGTATCTGTCATCTGGTTTTTCTTTTTTTTTTTTTTTTTTTTTTTGAGACGGGGTCTCACTATGAAGTTCAGGCTGGCCTTGAGCTCACTTTGATAACCCAGGCTGGTCTCGAACTTGCACTGATCCCCCTGCCTCAGCCTCCCAAGTGCTGGGATTATAGGTCTGTGCCACCACACCTGGCTCTGTCAGCTGGTTTCAATATTTTCAACTTACAAGTGTGTGAGGACACAACCCATTGTAAACTGAGTAATATCTGTGTTGTGTTGGCTCTTCCCAAGTTTCTGACACAAACAAATGAAGATAAATTTTCTCACCTATTTCCATGCCTCTAAGCTATTGCTTTGTTAAGTAGTGTCCATAGATTCCAGGGATCCCACAGCTAGAACACGGGTGATCTGTTAACTTGATGTGCACCTTTATTTTCACTCGCTCTAATATTTTATATTTACTTCTTTTATGAGTGTGGAAATAAACCCCAATGATATTAGAACTATCTTTGACTAGAAACCATGAATAGTTTTCTTATAATATTCAAGTGGTACACATATGTTCAACTTTGAAATACTATTTTTACTTCATCACTATTTTAAACCATGACAGTTCATAGGACAGCTGAGATATACTATTGTTATTTAATGTGTTATTATATATTAATATATCATAACCTTTCAAATAGATTGATAAATATATTCATGTAATTATTTTCTTTTTTTTTTTTTTTTTGTCTTTTTTTGAGACAGGGTCTCACTATGCAGTTGAGGCTGGCCTTGAGCTCATTTTTGTAACCCAGGCTGGTCTCGAACTTGCACCAATCCTCCTGTCTCAGCCTCCCAAGTGCTGGGATTACAGGTGTGCACCACCACGCCCGGCTTATGTAATTATTTTCTATATTATCCTATATACTCTTTTCATGCATGCAAAATATTATATCAAAGTACTTTGCATAAGAAAACTAAGAAACATAGCAATAAACTGAACAAACCTCTAACACTGCATCTAACTAGAAAATCTTCACAAAGAAGATTAACTTAGTGCCCTATGTGAACTCCTTCAGGGAGATCCTAATATTATGTTTTTGAATTCCAAATCATCATAAATGTAGGAGATATCTATCCAAATGGCATCTCCTCAGACACTGTCCATTTCTTTAGTCTTATATCTTACAAGAAAACCTAATAAATTAATTTTTCTAAGAAAAGGTACCATTGGGTTTTTATGGTCTTCTTTACCAAGTAGCAGAAACCCTTTCTGGTTTTGTGCCTTGTTAGGTTTTCATTTTGCTTTGCTTTGTTTTATGCTAAGGCTACCAGGAAGATCAGAGCTGAATGTAGTACCTGGTTATACTGACAGTATCGTTCCACTTTGGGTACAAACCTGTCTCTTTCCCCTACAATTTGAGCTACACTGTTTAGCTGCTTTGCATTATACTTTCTTGAAAGATTATACTTTTAAAATAAAATATATTTTGAAATGGAAAGAATAAGAATTATGAAAAAGTTACACTATATTATAAGTGTAATCCTCCTAGCCAGATGTTGCCCAAGTTCTCTCCCGTCCTAGGAAAAGCAAAGCAAGGGTCTAGCATCTAGAATCTTCCTGAGTCATTGGCCTTTACAGAAGTGCAAACCTAATAAATTGCTAGAAATGAAGGGGCTTCTAACCACGATGTTACAGGTTGCTATGCTACAGGGGCCTAGGCAAGCCACGCCCACCACAAGATTCCACACAGCTTAATAGCAATAATCAGCCTCCATGACATTCTGATGATTCACTTCTCCCGAGTATTAATTAACAGTTATGCAAATATTCATGAGGCACAAAGGGACTTGGCCTTTTAAGGAGTTGCTCATGAAGCCGGCATCTGACTTTTTACATCAACACAATTGCCACCCACCCGCCGTCTGCCTCCTCCTTCTGCCACCCTCATTCCCACTTCCATCTTATATTCCAGGTTCACTCACCTAATGAGGTCCCCAGAGGTTTCCTGAGCTCCCTGAAGATTTCCTAGGAGGAGCGCACAAGGAAACCATGAGGCCATGTGGATCTCTGCAAATAATGAACAAGACTCCTCAGTGAAGTGCCCATTGTCTCCACCCACAAGTCCTTGGTTTGGGCCCTGCTCACTGGCATGGAGGGGAAGTAATGAGTTTTCACAGTTCCTAATAATGAATGAGCAGAGCTGAGCCGTGTAACTTCAGCGCTACCCTGGGCCTTCTGGAAGATGTGAGACGTATTTACCTGCTCCTCAACGGGCAGTAGGAAGGGCCCTGTACACGGTAGTCTGACCACTTGGTAGCCGCAGGCACACAGGACCCAACTGGCAGGACCAACGTGTAGGAATGATTTTCTGCTTACAGAGCAGTGGCTACTAAGAAAAAAAGAGGAAAGAAAAGGCAAGATAAAGCAAAGTGCAGAGAGTAAGAGCTAATTTTTAAATTGACTTTTTTATTGCTGGAGTCTGTAATGATTTACCTCTGAGCAGTCTGAACAGGAAAAAGAACAATTTAACAGAGAGATAATAAATAAATTCCATGTATCAGGCCTTGAAATAGAAATTGAGCACCACTTAGAAAATTTTATAAAGGCAGTATTTTTGTCCTTTTTAAGGTTAAGTACACATCAACCGTGTGACTCAGCAAACCTACTTCTAAATATTTGACCGAGAGAAATAAATATATATGCCCATAAAATACTTCCACAAAATGTTCATAATAATAAAATCATGGTGAGCTGTGTGCTTTGTTTCTGTTCTGGTTCTGAGGGGACCAGAGCGCAGAGCTCCCTTTGGGGAATGGCAGCCTCGGGTAGTCGGCTGCCCATGGGGATGCTCACCTTGTTTGGCATCTGGTCCTGCAGGAGGCCTCCTCAGCAGAGGTGAGCGTCGGCCTTCTCCCTGCACCACACGGCCCCTTTCTTATTTATTGTGTGGACTCACTTTGCATGATGTATCCCATACTGGGGTTTTTTAAAGCAATCAATATAAGGACTGAAGTAGTAACTTAATAAAGTTAATTTGTTTATTTTTGATACAAAAAAAATAATAAAATCACCCATAATAACCAATCCAAGTGCCAGAAACAGGGAATGGAGAAATTCTCAGTTTTTGTACATTCATACAATGGAGGGAAAAGAATTTCGGATGTATAACAAACAATATAA
>PVJA010017099.1:14489-42336 GCA_004027025.1 Myocastor coypus | reverse complement strand
AAAAAAAAGTAATGTGGATTTAGAAAGTTTAATGTTTAGTTGTTTGATCAATCTTATATACCTATATGTATTAATCTAAACTGATCCGATGATGAAAATATGTAATATAACCATTGTTAAATTTAAACAATAAAAGAATTGGAAAAAAAAAATAAATAAATAAATAAAAGGTATATGAGATTGAAGTGTGTGTCTATGCAATGTTGGTTTTGCTTCTTTGTTTAAGGTTTTTGTTTTTAAGCAGATCTCACTATGTAATTCAGGCTGGTCTTGAACTCACTATGAAGTCTAGGCTGTCCTTGCACTCACAGTGATCTTCCTGCTTCAGCCTCCCTAGTGCTAGGATTACAGGCGTGTACCACCATGCCTGGCTATTTTTCAATTTTTATAGAAATGCTGCATGTTTGTTCATTTACACTATCCATGGCTGCTTACACGCTGTCCAGTAACCATGGCACAAGATCCATGCGCCACCACCAAGAGCTGAAACAAAACCTACACTGAAAAGTCATGACCTTGTCCCATAGGCCTTATTTTGGAAAAGCTTTGTGGGCCCTGACTCCAAACTCACTTTGTTACAACTGCAGAGGCAAAGTCATCGTGAGAGGCAGCAACCTCCAGCCATGAAGGCTAGTTCAGTCCTGGCTGGGTAGGAATCCTGTCTTCACCATTCCCTGGCTGCACAGTACTGCTGGCATGTGAGAAAGCCTCTTTGGGTCCCTGTCTTCCCAGGAGGTAGGCGAGGTGCACAATATCTATAGCACTGGGTTGTGGCTAAGTTTAGAAAGCGATAAGTACAAAAGTACTTGAAATGGATCCAGTCAGCATGACAGAAATGCTAGCCATCATTATTATATACTACTCCTTTAAGAAAGATCTTTAGAAATCTAAATAATATGTTACCTTACAAAGCAAGTCAAACTCAAAATGTCATTTTTTCCCTAATGCTGCCAATATATAGAAGGTTTGGAAGATCATAAAAAGCAACAGAACAAACTATATAATCAGCAAAAAACCAAATCCAGATGGATTTGGCTCATGTGCCAGTTTGCAGGGCTTGTCCCACAATACTCCCCACCCCCAGCTGGGCAAGTGTGAAGTAAATATACAATCATCCCATTTAGACATAAGGAAATTGAAACCACTTGTCGTTTTGTAAAATTTAAAGTCAAATGTTCAGGCATGACATTTGGGGTTGTCCACTTCTGGGGCTGTCATGATGCCACGATGTGAATTTTTCCAAATCAAAACTGTCTTGGGGGGGTCTGTCACATGCAGTACAGCCAGTGAACACAAATAAAATCCATGTGGATGTATTTGCATGAAGTGCTTATGCCACTAAACCAGAATCATATGCCTTCTCACACACCTCTCCCCAAGCTCCTGATGCCTGTGCTGAGAACTGTGGTTCATACGTGGAAACATAAGCAGATGACAGGCAGCACCCAAGAGTCCCTCCTGAGATAGATAGGTGTGTGCGCATGTGTGAAGGCGCCCAGGGCAGCTTCTCACTCTAGACTTCATCACTCTTAACTACTGCACCATGCAGCTTCCTATAATTTACTTTTCTGTGCACTTCATGTACCCCACAAGGAAATGACAGAGTAATCAGATAACACATAAATTTCAGGCTCATGTCTCCATTCACTGGTAGGATGTCCTTTTAAGGACTTTGGATTCAGTCCCATAAACATCGGAGGAGGATGCCAGTGGCAGCCTACAAATAGATTTCATTTCCAGTCTGCATGATGCTAATTCTCTCCAGCCTTCATTTAATTTTCTTTTAAAAAGAGCAACTGTGGGTAGCTACTCAGCCTTAAACTAAAGAAAACTGGGGAGTGGGACAGGCTATGTGCAATGCAGCCTCTAAAATTCTTCTTCCAGAGACATACATTTTCAATCAAGGCTTAGAAATTTCCATTTACAACAGAAATTTTAGGTGCCAAACTATTCCTGTGCTTTAAAAAACACTAAAAGGCTTAGGCATTTTGCAGGTTGCCACAGTGCTGAACATCAGCATTCTTGTGCTCCATATGCAAAGCTATTGGTTAAGGTGTGAACACATTACAAACAGAATAAAGCTGCGAACAATGTGGATTCTGATGGCAAATGAGACAAGCTCAAGCTCTAAGCAGTCTGGCACTCACACCAAGACCACAGCTCCAGACAACATGAAGCTATTCTCATTTTCTGCAAACAAACTGTGGCTCCAGTTAAACGCACAGACCTGACTTTCATACACACAGGACAACATTAAATTTTTCTAAGAATGCTGCATTGCTCTTCCATTAGAGGAGGTATACTATATCCTGCAAACCAGCTGGATCATTTGTCAATAACCCCAAGAACCAGATGGTGAGCAACATCTAGATGCTTAAAAACATCTGGATATTTCATTTTTCACCCAGATGTTTAGCTTCCCCTAGGTACTTTCTGCAATCTTTGGTTGAATAATCAAAAAAAAAAACCACTTGGGCAAGAAGTAACTAAGTTTATTTCATCAATTCCCTTTCAAGATACTTATATTTGACAAAGGAAGTTCATACAGTTTGGGAAATAATATAACACTGGGATTTATACTATGAGTATGAAAGAACCAAACTATTTCAGGAAAAAAATTAGAACATTAAAAAACATGCAAAATTTCCTGCTATGCAAGTCAGCTTCAGTCATGTTAATCTGACTACTTAAAGTTCATAGAAAGGGGCCCGGCAGGACGGCTCAGTGGTCTAAAGCGCCTGCAGGAGGCTGCAAGGACCGTGGTTCGATCCCCGGCACCACATGCTGCGCCAGCCCTGCCCTCAGGGCGGGCTGAGCCGGCCATAAGAATAAATAAATAAATAAACAAAAGTTCTGAAACAAGAAAAAAAAAAAAATGTTCATAGAAATATAACCATTCCCAAACACCAACCCAGTCAGAACCAGGTCAGTATGATAGCCCAAACACAAACTGCTAAGCATTAAGCTGGTTGAGTGAAGGTGGGTAGAGCTGTCTACAATTCGTGCTTATTCTTTTACTTGCAAATTTAGGTATAATTGAATGAATGAATGAATGAAAACTGTTATTCATTCAAAATATACTTGGCTTTTACTGTCTGATTGTCTTGTACATCCGTGGAAATGCTATAATAAGTACATTCCTGCTCACATGAAGTTTCTAGGTTTCTTAAGGAAATAGAGAAAGAACAAGTATTTTCATCTAAACAGAGCATTTCCATAAATCATGTAAGTGCAGTGAAATAAAACTGGACATTCACAATTGCATTGGAAGGCCCCAGAATCTAGATGCTGTCATAACCACCTACCTCCTTGCTTCATTCACAAAGAAAGAACCTTATATTGGACATCCTTCTCATACCGCCATCTCTGTGCTTACCTCATCTGATACCTTTCTCACATCTTTTTTTTTTTTTTTTTTTTTTTAAATGCATTTGGTTGTTGCATGGTTTCACTACACAGCTCAGACTTGTGGCGATCCTCTTGCTTTCAGCCTCCCCGGTGACTGGATTAGAGGCATGCACCACCACACCCAGACTCTGGCAGCTCAGCCTGTCCTGGGGGCAGGGCTGGCAAGGCATGTGGTGCCAGGGATGGAACAGAGGTCCCTACACTGCCTAAGCTTGTCAAAGCTTGCCTAAGCAGGCACTTTAGTCCACTGAGCTATGTCACATTTTTAAGAGCCCTTAGTTACATTGGGACCACCCATAAAATAACAGATACTCCTAACTACAGCTGATTAGATACCTAAATTTCATCCAAAACTTTACCGTGTTCATGTAAAAACATACTCTCAGGTTCAAGAGATTACAAATAAACATCTTTCAGGGAAGGTAATATTTTTCTACACATTGTATGTTCATTTTATATTAATGTAAATTTCCTAATTTGGATACTGTGCTACATAGGGAAAGTTCACTAAAGAAGATTAGGGGAAGAGTACAGCGATCCTGCGTGCATTGTTTTTGGAACCTCCTATGAATCTATATAATAAAAAATTGAGGGCTGAGGAGAGACCTCGGCAGTCTAAGCACCTGCCTGGCAAGTGCCAGGACTTGGGTTCGTCTCCTGTACCTCACTCATGCTTGGTCAGCTCCAGAATACCAGGCACATTGTGCTGGCCAGTGAAACCAGATGTTGGTGGCACATGCCTATAATCCCAGCACTGGGGGGCCTAAGACAGGAGGATCACTACAAGTCTGAACTATATAGCGAGATGCTATAACAAATTAATTTACTAATTTTCATTTTTTTAAATTTTTTAAAATTTGTGGGGGGTTTTCTGTTGCTGTTGTTGTTGTTTGTTTATGTTATGGCTGGCTCATCCTGCCATGGTGGTGGGGCTGGTGCAGTATGTGGTGCTGGGGATCGAACCATGGTCCCTGTAGTTGCCTAACCTTGCCTAAGCACATACTTGAGACCACTGAGCTATCGCATTGGCCCACTAATCTTTAACACTGAGTATTCTTTTTTATTTTTGTAGTACTAAGGATCAAACCCAGGACTTCATGCATACTAGGCAAAGGCTCTACCACTGACTTACATAATCTAATCCTATGTTTTTTAAAATAATTTTTGTTAAAAGTCAATATTTGACTGTCCAGCCCAGTTCAAAACACTTTATACTCATTATCCAATTACATTTCGACAACAGCCTTAACACTGCCATTATTCATAGTCTACAGACCAGACATCCAATGTAAAGATAGATTTTATTAATTTACCTAGGGCTATTTCCATCCAAACAGTACACATCTAAAGGATGCAATCCTCACATTTGTTTATTTTTCCTGGACTTGGATTTAATTAAGAAGCCATAAATCAAGAAGTAGGAGGGAAGATTGATACAAAATATCATTAAACACGCACACAAGAAGAAAACAGTCCTAAGTGAGCCCTGTGGGTCCAGAAATGAATCACAGGAGGGAAGAGGAAGATACAGTCATCTCAAGGGCAGTGCCATGAAAGAGGATAGATGCATGAGTCCCTGGTGGTGGCACAAGGAAGGCAGCTACATGCCCAGAATGGTAGCACTTGGCATATTCTGAGGTGCTGCTGCACACCATGTCTAACCAATCCTCTCTGGAAAATAAATTACAGTGTTCCTGCGTGTCTACTATAGCAATCAACGTCACAGCTGATACAGTATTGTATGTTCTTTCTTCTTCTTCTTCTTTTTTTTTTTTTAAGTTATTTATTTTTTTCTTGTTTCAGAACCTTTATTTGCTTATTCACTCATTTTTATGGCTGGCTCAGCCCGCCCCAACGGCAGAGCTGGCACAGCATGTGGTGCCGGGGATTGAACCGTGGTCCCTACAGCCGCCCAAGCTTTCCCAAGCAGGCGCTTTAGACCACTGAGCCATCCCGCCGGGCCCATGTTCTTTCTTCTTAAGATATCCAGTCTTCACTGTTGCTTGCAACCAAGAACCCCAAGATATGTAATTCTTCCATCTTTATGAGAAAGCTGAAAAGTGCTCTAGAATGTATGACTCCTCCCTCAGTCCTCTGCCACTATTCACATCAAAACGAAATCTCTTCTAGTAATTCACACACACACACACACACACACACACACACACACACACTCACACCATAGTCACTCAATGACTTATACCCTCCAGGAAGCAAAGATCAAGCACATGCTACCCTCTAAGTCTGAATGTGAGGGACTCCATCCCTTTAATGCAAAAGGCAGGCAAGTGACTCACATCCCTTGATATTTTCTACGGGGATATTGTTAGAGCCAATTTCTACTCCTGGATCTCCATGGTAGAAGCAGGCAACAGTCCAAACATTGCATAACCTTTTCAGCAGCCATAAGAAAAAAGTCACTACCACTTTGCTTTTTATACTGAGGCTGAGGAAAGAACATGCAAAGCTAATGCATAAGGGGATTAGCAATGTCTTCTGAAAAAGAAATGGAAGATGTTTATGGGGAGTGAAAATGAACGATAATAGCTTCACTGTCTGCTCTGATTTCCTCATGCTTCATCTAAGTCCCAGAATGTCATAAACACGAAAGGGGGAATAAAATGGTCTTATATCAAGGTGAAGATATGGAGGGGAGTGGATGGCAAGGTACTTCCCCAGTAAGTCCAGAGGCAGACAGCAGAATTCAAAGAGGTGGGCAGCTTTGGTCAGAGTGAAACCATGGATAGCTTCCACATCAAAAATGTATAGTGCATGAGGGGCCGGGGAGATAGCTCAGTACAGTAAGCGACTTCCTGGCAAGTGATGGTCCTGAGTTTGATCCCCTGCACAGAAAGAAAGAGAAAGAGAGAGAGAGAGAGAGAGAGAGAGAGAGAGAGAGAGAGAGAGAGAGAGAGAGAGATAGAAAGGAAGAGAATTGAGAAGAGAAGAGAAGAGAAGAGAAGAGAAGAGAAGAGAAGAGAAGAGAAGAGAAGAGAAGAGAAGAGAAGGAATTTTAAAATGTATAGTGAGGGCTAGGGAGATACCTCAGTACACCTGGCAAGGGCAAGGTGTTGAGTTCAATCCCCAGTACCTAAAAAAAAGAAAAGAAAATCACAGTGCACAAGTATGCGCACATACTACACACTCCTTCTGGCTCTGGGAATGGTGGCCGGTCTCTCTTCTCTATTATCCTACCAGCTCCTTCCCTTTTGTTTTTGCACCTGAGCTACTGACAGGTTGGATCAGACAACTCTAGCATGGCACTGTCCTGCAGCATTTGTCTGCTGGATGCCAGCAGCCTCTCTCCATCACACTGGACAAGAAAAAGTATTTCCAGGTAGCTGGCAAATGTCCACTGAGAGCCTGAACACTTCTCCACCTGAAGGAAGAACACATACACGAGCATATACACAAACATGCTTCTTCAGCCATTATCCTCTCTTCACTTGGTGGACTTCTATTTTTCATTCCAGACTCAAACAGAAGTAGCTCCCATTCACAAACTTCCCCTGATAGCTCCTGTCTTTTCACAGGACCCCAGTTTTGTGGACAACTACAACCCTTGCTGTAACACTGGTCTACTCACAGGCTCCCCTGCCTCTGCCTCCAGCTTCTCACTCTCTTGCATGAGTTCATCTCCACTTTGCCAGCCAGTGCTCCACAGAGGGCACAGAACATGTTATAGGTTCAATAACTTCTTGTTTGAGAAATGGATAATGAGCAAATAGAGATAGACAATGATTCCCTCAGGGGGAATGTCCCAGCACACAGGATTAGCATGACAGAGTAGTGTAATTCTATAACTTTATAAGCAGTACTAAAAACTAGTCCAACTAAAAACCTAACACTCATGAAAAAAAAATGCATTATCATCGTCCTGTAAGAAAAGAATGACTTAAATTATAAAAGCAACAAAGCAGAGAAAACAGTAGAGAAATTTTAAAAGTTCCATTCATTAGACAGTAAAACAGACGCTTAGAAAGGTTAAAAATGTTGCCTAAGCCCGCAAAATGAAAACTCAAAAGAGTTGGGGACCTGAAGCCAGGCCTTTAGTTTTAAGTCCACAGCTGTCTTCCTTCTATCTCCCAACTGGGGAACTAACACTTCAGTGGGGCGAGAGCTGTCCATGGTAACAAGATGGGCCACAGGAAATGTTTCAAGTGAAAGACCATGAGGGTCTCTTGTCAACATGTTGATAAATATGTGACAAGAAAGGCACTCAATCTTTGCTGGTGAAAGAAAAAAACAAAATACTAACAATCCTCCCAAAAGGAAATGTGACAGCATGCATCAAAAGACCTTGACCCTTTGAACTTAACTATTCCACTTCAAGGAATTTAGCATATCGAGTCCATCTCAGACTTTAAAAAATAACAACAACCACAACAAAGAAGCTTCTGTATAAATGTGGAGACGCCATTCACAGCAGCACTGCCTATAACCCCAAAACAAACAAACAAAAAAAAGAAATCTGATAAATATTGAACAATAGGGGACCAGTTAAGTACCTAAAGACTCATCTATTAAGCACTATGCTACTTTCCAAAATGGTAACAGCAAGGAACACCTAACTCAGGAAGAAATACTTGGTTACACTATAAAGAACTCAAGTTTTTATGAACTAACTGCAGAGTAGATCACTCTCCAACCCATCCTGAATGTGATTTCTTCTGATGAACTTCAATACAGACATACAACAGAATGTACTACAACTGTGAGAATGAGTGGTCTATCTCCATGCAGCAATAAACCTAAGTCTCATAAAAGTGATGCAAAGAGAAAAATTATCAGATTCAGAACAACGTCTATCGAAAGAGACAAGTCAAATACAATAGAAAGATGAGTGAGACCCACTGCTCCAAGTGAAGACAGTGGTCACCTAAAAGGGGCTTCTGGGTCCTATGTTCCTTCTTGATATCTCTACTCTTACTCCAGTAAGCTTAATGTATCACAGTCCACCCAGCAGGAAGAGTCTGCTATCTCCTTTTCCAGTATTTGTGTTAATTTCTACCAAATGAAAAAGCCACAATTCCATAAAAACAAGAGGCTGTTCTGAGAGTTAGGAAAAAATAAACATAGACTAAAGCTGGTTGGTTTGCTATGACCATGGCAATTATGCTGTCAACATACTCTATATTTTTTTAAATAATTCAATAATAAGCATCTTTAAGGGATGCGTGGTAAATAGCACTTACAGCAAACAGAATAGTTGGCAGGATATCCTGAGCACATCAGCCATGTTTGGAGATGTTTGGGTGACTTTCTGTACGAACGATGCTAAGAAACTAAGCCCAAGTCTTAAAAACTGAATTCATTTTTTATTTTTTGGTGGGACTGGGGTTCAAAAACATTGAATTCGTTTTAAAAAATAGGACAAAACCTGTGAATAAGGAAGGTTACATAAATCAAGGTTGCAGATAGAATAGGGTTGTTAATCAGCTGACCTTAAAATAAGATTATCTTTCATGCTTTGCACGGTCCAAATGTATTCAAAGGGTTCTTTAATAAGGTAGGCAGAGAGAACAGAGGAAAAGAAGACAAGACAGGTCTTCTAAAGAAGGCTACATCTAATGACACTGGCTTATAAATGGAACCCCAAGCCAAGCAGTGCTGGTGCTGTCTGTAAACCTCAACAAAGAAAGATCCTATCTGGAAGTCCCCAGTAGGACCAGCCCTGCCACCACCATGATTTTTTCCCCAGTGAGACCTATGTTGGACTTCTGTCCTCCAGAACTATAAGAATATTAACTTGTGCTACTTAGAGTCACTGAAAGCAAAGTAACTTGTTATGGCAATCATAGAAAACCAATACCCCAAACCATTCTTTTAAAAGGCTAACAGTATCTTTATTGAAAGTACAGGGTTTTTTTTTAACTGGGGATCAAACTTAGGACCTTGTACTTGGCAGGCAGGAACTTGTGCCCTTGAGCTATCTCTCTAGCCCACCTCAGACCATGATTAAAAATTACTTTTATTGCAGAAGAAATATATGAGCATGTTTCCCCCTTCTAAAAATACTAGGGCATTAGGAGCAGGCTGAACCCCACCCCCACCCTTTTTCCTGGCCCTCACCCCACTCCTCTGGCCTCCTCTCAACAGAAGCACTATACATAAGCTTCACACACGCTCTCTCTGCCTCTCTGTCTGCATTTCTCCACATATCAGCGCACATGTCATTCTGCTCAGTGGCTCTCTCAGTCTTTCCAGGCATGAAACAGTTAACATCTGTCTCCCCAGGAAGGCCTATAGCTCAAAAGCCAGAAGTGCAGTGGAGTCAGTGTGTGCCCCTTGCCTCTGAGGTGAAGGAAGTGACAGCTAAGGACCTCGCAGCATACCTGCTATCTCCCTCTAGCTATAAATCCTCCTTCTCGAGCTTGTGGTAGGAACAGAGTTCCCCAATCTTTAATCTGCTAAGTACGCAGTGCTCAGAAGATCAAGAAAGGAATTTGTTTATACACACGGAGCCTTATATTACAAAAAAAAAAAAAAAAAAACATAAGACACATGGGAAGGGAATGTAGTCAACGGCAACCAGTCCAGTCACACAGTGCAAGCAAGACATAATAAATACCTGCACAGCTGCCAGAAATTGCTAGAACCACTCCCTCACTTTTTTTTTTTTTTTTTTTGAACATTCAGGATGCCTGGTATTTTTCAGATATCTGCTATCTGTTCCCCACATCTCCTCCAAGCTTATAACACACAAATCACTAGAGTCCTGGGTCCCTCAACTCTTCTTAAACCAGGCAGGCAGCTACCCCTCATAGTACTCATCTAGGCTACATTTCTCTAAGGCTTCCTGGGTTTCTTCTCTGGTGCCAAGCCTGGATCCTATCCACAGTGCCAACAAAGGTGCGTTTTGGCCTCTGCGATGGCGCTTGGTCTCCAAGCAAAGGCCTTTACTCTCTGGAAATGTCATGGAACTTTTTCAGGAGTTAGGTATCAAAAATGGGTGAAATGACTGAGAGAACTATAGGAGCATACCAGTGTCAGAAAAGTTGGTGGACCAAGCCCCTCCCCACCACAAGAAGAAGCCAAGTCCAATGAGTAACATCTGAGAGTGTAAACCCCAAGTCACACAGAGATGCCCTGAGTGCCCCGACAGCACATGCCTCCTCCCCATGACTCACACCAGCCTGGGCCCTGTGAAGCTACAGGGGGAATGCCCTACACAAGGACCAGCAGGACTGATGTCCTGGGAGTACTCACCATCTCACAAGGCCCACCCTCCTTTCAGCAGGGCTCCTAACTTCTTGCAGAGATTAAAAGCCAACTGGTCATACCAAGAACATAGTCAGCACATGTCTTTTTTTTTTTTTTTTTTAACTGACATAACTGTGTGATCAGCAAAGACTATTATGTGCCAGGATCCACATGAGTGTATGTGCACACAAAAGGTTAAGTGCAATGTGGTAAGAGGCAAAGTGGTTGGGAGGACGCAGCTCTGCAGAAGCTATAACACATGGAGGTAAAATTTTAGTGTGGGTTAGGGAGAGTCATGCACTCAATATAAAACACTAAGTGGTGATGCACGCCTATCATCCCAACACTCACAAGGCTAAAGCTGGAAGACTGCCACAAGTTGGAGGCTGGCCTGGGCTAGATAGTCATGACCAAGAAAACCCTAAAGGCCACCAAGGAAGAAGGAGGTGGCTATTCACAGACACACAACACAAGTGGGGTACACTGGGCACTGTGGGAAAAGTGGGGCTCTTGGGAGGTTATGGGAAGGAAGGAGGTTTTCTGAAGAGTTATGGGAAGAAGTGGGATGGGAATGTGGAAAGAAGCAGGGCCCAATGGGAGTTGTGGGAAGACAATTTCACGACTCTTTGATCTGGAGTAAGAAATGCCCTTCATGGCCAAGAGCAAGGCAAGCAAGCCCAGCATGCTAGAATAACGGATAAATATAGTGAGTAGCTGCAGCTACCCAGGGACCATGCATTTGGGAAGCATGCCCAGATGAACTCTCACACGGCTCTGGGCACTTCTATAGATACCACAAGCAGGACACTGAAATAGCTATTGCCACATGGGAAAAAACACATTCAATCCATACATAACAACCTCTGAAGCCACATCTGTCAGGAGCTGGACTCACCCTTTCCAAATCATCTGGCATAAAATGGCCTGGGACATCTTGGGTATTGCCATTATTCCATAATGTATTTCCTTAAATCCCTTCTAGATTGAGTTTTCTTTTATGAAGCTTGTTCTATCTTTAGATTAAAAAAGGAAAAATAAACCTTTCCTGAATTATAAAACTAGTTAATAAGCCAAGAAACAATGGATGATCACAAGGTAATTACTATGGAGGACTTCAGGTGTGGCACACACCATCTCTGTGGGGGCCTGCACAGAAACACAGCTCAGACTGTTGTAGGATGTCCTACAAGAGCAAAAGCAAAAATGCACTGTCCGTATGAAGGACATCTGTAGCAGGACCTGTTCCCAATCAGGAGAAAGTGACTCTTCTTGGTGGTCCGACCACTTAACTTAAACAAAAAGAGCAGAGCCAACTTTCATCAATGAGCCTTTCTTCCACTCGAAAGAAAAGAAAATAAAAAATGAGAATTGGCTACCGGCTATGGTGATGCTGGGCCATGAGGTTAATAATGATGGGTTTCAGGTCACTGGCAATTTCTCATTGCAAACTAATGTGAGCCACCAACCCTCAAGAGCTGATTGTTTAATGTGTGCTTCATGGAACCACAGTGCTCCTTGGACTCCCACGTGGTGGGTGGGAGGGTGACATTCTGTCCTCATATCAGTACCAAAAACAAGAGGGGTTTTCATCCCCCCCCCCAAAGTCACTCTATTCAAGCTCTGTGGAAGACAGTGGATTTTAATCAACTGATAGTAACTGAGCTCTCTCCTCTAGAGGGAGCTTAGGGCAAGTTTTTTAAATATCCCTACAATCATTCAGAAGATACCACAGTGTTGTTTGTTGTTTGTTCTCTACTGTTCATTTCACTCCCAAATGTCCCAGGGACTCATCTAGAAAACACAGGGCTTTTTTCCTCCTAGCTATCATGACATGAGGCTGGAGGGACAGGAGGCTGCCAGCTCCTCTCTCCTTAACTATAAAATGCTTCTCCTCAGCAAGGGTGGATCATGGCAACAGCTGGAGGCTCCACAAAGAAACCTGCTCTCGCAGATGAGGGAGGAAAAGGAGCAAAGAGTCCTTTGGTGATCTGAGTCACTTTACAAAGTCCTGACCTCATACAAATCAGCTCGACAGAGGCCCTGACTCCCACAGCCAGGAGCTCTGAATCCACATGTACAGAAGAACCAGAAATTCCGATTCCTAAGATGGAGCAAGCAGATGATTACTCAATAGCTGTCCTATGCTTCTCAGTTGTCACTGTGTTTTCACTAGCAAAAAAGGAAGATAAGAAAAGGAAGGATGAGAAGGCAGGGGGAAGGCTGATGCTATACCACTTGACAACTTCTCCGGCTGGTTGTGTTTTTATCTTGAGACATGGCTTCACTAAGTGCTACTGGACATGTAACCAACAGGCTAAGCCTCTACAGAATATCACCTGCAGATCTGTCAAAATCACAAATGTACGTATGTTTTGGTCTCACTTGTAAGCACTGATCTTTAGATCACACTTCCACAGACCCTTCCACCACTATCTATAGCTGACACAAAATGTATGCAAGATTGCTCATGAGGGTGCTGTTTATAACAACTGAACAGTGACAACCCCAACACCCAGCCACAAGGAATATTTAAATACCTTATGAGACAACGCTACTGGAGAATACCATACACCTGCATGCATCCATGTTATGTTCCTTTTCAAAGTAATATGGAACAATATCTCTATGACTGTTACTCCCATAATCCTCCAGGTTATATGCTAGGTGAAAGGCACATCACTAAGATCTATTTCAAATGGGGTCAGTTTCTAAAAATGGTTTCCACTCATTTTATTTCAGTGATAAGAGGAAAGAAAAAATGTTGTCTGGATGGTAATGGACTTAAATTTATTGCCAAGTTGGAAACAGTTGCTGAATTGAAATTATAATGAATCATTAAAAGAAATTGAGCCATTAGTAATGCCATTGCATGAAGAACTATTTAGAGATGTCAGAAGAAAGAGACAGAGAGGAAAGAAAATTGTGAAGACCACCCAGAAAATTATTCCTAAATTTAGACACTTTCTAGAAGATTAATTTAGTTCTTTAAAAAGAGTATTTAAAAGGCTTCTTGATTACTCTAAGGAGAAAAATAAAACTTTCTATGAATTTTTATTCCATTCTTTCTATCTTAGGCATGCACTTTCCTCTACATATAAGTAGCTCCTCATAGGCAGCTGCCACCAGTGAACAAACCTCCACTCATCAATGCTGCTAGGTTTTCCCACGCCTTGGGCTCAGCAAGATAGTCTCTTCCTAACCTTGATCCACAGCAGTACACAACTTGTCCCAAACGTGGGCCAGGTCTTCAGATCTCAAACTTGAAGATCTCCTTGCTAAGAAAGGGGATTTTCAGCCACAGCTCAGTGGAGATGAAGGAATGGATAACATCATGAACTCATTCTCTGTTGGTCTGCCCTATGTGTTGATGTATTCTTCTTGTATTTTTTTATTAATAAATGTAGCTAGTCAGTGTTACTATACGCAACCAATTCAGGGCACATGTATACCAAAACCTCTAAAGGTAACAAGGGCACTGTGCAGAAAAGCTCACTTCTAGGAGACCAAGTACCTCTTCCTTCCAATGAAATATACTACATAAAGCCTCTTTTTTCTTTTCTTCCCTTTTCTTCTCTTCTGTTGCAGTGGTTAGAAATAAACCTGAGGCCTCTCCCACGCTAAGCAATTACTATATCACTGAGCTACTTCTCTAGTTAGTTCTATTTTTATTTTGAGACTAAGACTTATTAAGTTTCCTGGGCTGCCCTCAAACCTAAGATCTGCCAGGCTCAGTGTCCCCAGGAGCTACATGTCAGACATGCACCACCATATCCAGCTTCTATAGTTTCACATCTCTGCCACAGGTCTTGAGGAATCATCTCCCACATATATTCTAGGTACCAGTAAGACCAAAATGCTATCAAGTATTTGGGTAAGCTTTAATGCAACAACTCTTGTGAGAAAGAGAAGGGGGAGGAGGGAGAGGGAGAGAGAAAATGAGAAGGAAGAAAGAAACACTGTGGTGTAGCATTAAACAATTTGTATGCCAGTAATGCTTAAGCCTCATAATGTAGAAGATGAAGATTATTTTTCTTAATGTATTTAGGACAGGGTCTCACTACACAGATTGAACTTGTAGTGAGCCTATTGTTTTCAGCCTGCCAAGCACTGGAATTACAAGCATGCACCATCACACCCAGCCTCAATCCACCTCTCAGTACGCCCCAGGGTCAAGGCTGGCACAGAACTTTGGAGATCGAATCCCAGTCCCTGCATCTGCTCAAGCAGGAGTTTTAATCCACTGAGCTACCTGGCTGGCAAAAAGATTATTATTAATCCCCTTTTTTAGGCCTCTAAGCTAAAATTCATAGACTCAGGAGTGGACTGAGGATGTAGACCCAGTTCTACCAGAATACAGACACCCAAAGTCTTACCTTCTCCACTGAGCATGGCCTTCTACATCTTTCATCTTTCCAAAAGATATCTCAGTTCTCAGGGCCAGGTCCTATCAAGGCATTATGGCTGAGTTCCATGAGCCATCCAAAGTAAACTTGTATGGAAAGGTGGTTCCTTGCCTGAACCCCATTATGTTTTCTTGTACCACGTTTAAGACTTTCAAAGAAGAACTTTACCCTTCCTATCAGACTATAAAGATTGGCACCATAAGTTTTGTATTTCCCCATGCAAGGATCTCTGTGGACACACCGTTTATTGACTAAAAAATAATGTTGCACTTCATCAACCTGCTGGGCTGCCTTCCACAGTAGCACTGTCATGTTTGATGAAAGGACTAGACTAGTTGTGAGCGTGTGTGTGTGTGTGTGTGTGTGTGTGTGTGTGTGTGTATTAAATAATATATATTATTCTACTTTTTTTTTTTTTTTAATTCTTTCAGTCCATAATCTGCTCAAGCTGATCAGCCTCCAGAACTCCACTTGAAATGTCAGATTTTCCCTCAGGAAGAAATTAAATGGCATATTTTCTTGGCACCGAATGGTAATCATTCCTTAATATGGTTCCACAAATGACAGACATAGGGCATTTTTTTTCCCAAAAGTCTCCACCCAAAGTTGTGGGGGGATGCTGCTGGCAAGTTCCCCATGCAATGCCATAATTAGTTGAAAATGGAAAAATCCAGGAAATATGGGGCCGTGAAACAGCATTCAGGGACAGAGGACAACTGTTGACTCATGTGAAGATCAAAGCAGAGCAGAGACGGTTTGCAGGTTTACACAGCTGCGCGCTCCATGCAAGGGCCATAAAACAAACATGATCTGGACAGGAGGGAGAGGTCCAGCGATTGGGAGTATGTGGGTGTTGGGTACTCCCCAGGACATCAAATGACCCTGGAGGCTGGAGGCCACATCTCTGCAGGGCTACAAAAAGAAGCCTGCGCTCTTTTCCAACCCAGGAGGTATTTGGAGGGAGTCAAAAATTTCAATGTTGTGTTCTACAACATAGTAAGAAGGAGCAAAAAGGTTCATTAGCCAATATACAAAAAGTTCTTGAGTTTCCTAAACATCAATGGTCAAATCGTAATAATCTGAGGGTGAAAAACCCCCTGCTCCAGCTTATCTGGCTGAGTTACTCTGTACAGCATCCGAATGAGACCCAGAGCTCTCAAAACTCCTTTAGGTGCATAAATTCCTAAACTAAATAATAACAAAGCCATATGTTACTATATTTTTAGATATGAATTGCTGTACAATTCACAAACACAATGGCAGCTCCCTGCTATCACTTGGATTCATTAAAAGTAAAATCATCTCATAAGCCAGCAAATGTTGATTTTTTTTTTTTTTTGGCATTATACAACTTACATATTTCCCTCGTGTACCGAAGTATAATTTCTTTACATGGTTGTTCTCAATGTCTTGAACTTGATATGCATGCAACATTAGGAAATGAAAATTTTATATATATACATATATATGAATTCCTCACTTCATGTATTAGAAAACAATATGTTTTGCTCATTAAAGGCACCAATATAAATGCTATAAGCCATGAAATTACCTTTGAGCCCTTCCTAAAATAACCAGTTCACAAACAAATGATCCATGCAAAAGGCAAGGGGAGATTACAATAATAAGACTGAGTTACATTTTCATTTCAGGATTTGTGTTAATATAGAACAACATTATTAGCACAAAATAGACATTGGTGCCAGGTGTACCCAACTTATAGAAGAAACACCACACCATACAGGCTGATCAAAAGAAGTTCAAAGGAGGGGTTTGTGTATTTTCCAGATGAGATGCTGGCCTCACATTAACTACAAATTATCCCAGTGAAGGAAACTTACTTTTAGTATTTCTCACTTCAGACAGCTGGTTTAAAAGTAGTAACTCATTAAAATGTCATGGTTTGTGATCAGAAAATTGGATTCTTTCATAAGAACCAAAAGAAGCCACGGATGGCAGGGGTCATACTCTGTGAGTCAAAACTCTCATGCTAGGCTGGCAAGATAGCTCAGCAGACTGAGCATCTGCTTAGGCAAGCACAGGGACCAGGGTTCATTCCCCAGCACCACAGGCCATGCCAGCCCCACTCTGAGCCATGGAGACTGGTCATGGTGGCATACACCTGTTAGCTCTGGGGAGGCTAAAAACATGATCACTATGAGTCCAAGTTGCATAGTGAGATCCAGTACCAAATACATTAAAAAAAAAAAAAAAAAAACCTTCAAGTTAAAATTAGCAAAGACCCCACCCTAACACGACATTCAAATCAGCATAATCAACATCCTCTTGGAGCTTCCTAGAAATGCCCATCTTTGGAGTCTGGCCCCTCCAGAAATTCTGAAATAAAACCCTGGAGGTGGTGCCCAGTGACGCATCTTCTAAAACATATTCCATGGGAGGCTGATGTTCACTGTCTTGAGAACCAGGGTCTTACAGTGACAACACAAAAACCAGCCCCTGCACTTACAGTCACCAGTAGTCTTTCCTCCCTATATAGAAAACAATAGTCAGTGAATTTGCACACTTCTCCCCAGATTTCTCCTTGCCACTCTCTGCTTCAACATATCTGATCTGTAAAGTTAACTTCTGCAGAGACACAGGAATAAGTGAGAGCTCTGGGCTCAGATAGAAGACAATACAACATGAAACTCTCAAAATCCCTCTAGATTTTAACCACCATCCTTACAGCAGACCCCAAAAAACATATGAAACAGGTTGTGTCAATCCCAGGCAGGAAATAGTCCAGACATCTGAGCAAGGTCTATCTGGGTATCTTAGAGCCTTCCAGGATGAGCCCAAACTGGAAACCCACATATCTCATTTGAACAACACCTTGTTTCTGATCCACTTCACCATGCATGCCCCCATTCATATGTTCATTAGGGATTCATTCACACTGTCAACCAACTTTGATTTTCCTTCTGAATCTTTTTCTTTCCTTCTTTCCTTCCTCCCCTCTTCTCTGCTTTCCTCCCTCCCTACCTCTCTTCTATCTTTCTGCTTTATGCTAGAAACATAGAGCAGTATTAGACTAACCTTTCATGGAGTTCACTGTCTTATTGACTACCGGAGAACACACTTACACAAAGAGACCATCATTACAGTAAGATACAAAATGCAAATCTATATTAAAGGAGAGCCAGACATATTGTTGCATGCCTGAAATCCCAGGAGAAGGACTGCTGTAAGCATGAGGCCAGCCTGAGCTACATAGTGAGTTCATACCTAGCCTGAATTATATAGTGAGACTGTATCTCAAACAAAACAAAATCTACATTAAGAGGCACAAAGAATGGAGGGTCAGAGAATGCCTTCCTTTTTTGGGCAGTACTTGTGGGCTATGGTGGTAGGAAGAAGTCAGACATACAGACAAACAGAAGACAGACAGACACACACACACATACACATAAACACACACAAACAAACATATACACAAATGTGCACACACATACTAAATCTTACAGAATAAGTAGAAAGTCAGCAAGATTAGGAATGGAAATGGAAAGATAGGTGGGTTCAGGAAGTAGAGACTATGAACAACATTTTTTTAGTATTTTTTATTGTTTAAATTTAACAATGGTTATATTACATACATTTTTCTAAGTTGATGAAGCTTACCAGTCGCAAGGCCATTAAGGCAATGGGTACATTCAGCATGTCTGCCTCTCTACCCTTAGCTCTGGGCCTGGCTCCAGATGCTGACTCAGGTCCCATGAAGATTACACCAGACAAGAGGTGAGAAACTCAGGCAGGCTCAGATCTTGGGACAGGAGAATGCAGAAAAGTCCATTTATACAATCCAGGTAAGGAGGAGAAGGAGCCAGAGAACCATGATGGAGAGAAGACTGTGTGCTATCAAGAGGGAAGAAATGTAAACAATAAGGATGTTTAGAAGTGGGGCCTTTAGTCGCTGATTAGTCAGATAAGATCATCAGGGTAGAGGACCCAGGACAGAATACTTGTTCCTTTATAACGACAAAGAAAAACCAGAGAACACACGCATGCTCCCTGCACAGACCAGGATTGTGCCAGCAAGGAGGACATTTCAACATGCAACTCTTCCCACCTTGGACCAGAACTGAGTCAAAATATAACCTATTTTCTTTATAACTTACTTAGTCTGTGGCACTGTTAGTAGCAACGGAAAACAGATGAACACAGAAATTCTTCAAGGAAAACAAAGATTCCTTTTTGCTTGGATGACATCCTGGACAAATCAATTACAACAACATGTAACAGAACGTACTAAAATCTCTAAGATGCTTGTTACTTAACGATTTCCAGCAGCACAGGAAGGGAAAGAACATCAACTGACCACTCCAACCTAGGGGAAAAGAAAATTGACCCATACATCCATTAACCATTGGAGAGAGGAAGGGAGAGAGGGAGGGAGGGAGAAGGGGAAGGGAAAGGAGAAAGGGAAGGGGAGAGGGAGAGGGAGAGGGCGAGTGCGAGGGCGAGGTCGAGGGCGAGGGAGAGGGAGAGGGAGAGGGAGAGGGCGAGGGCGAGGGCGAGGACGAGGGCGAGGGCGAGGGCGAGGGCAAGGGCGAGGGAGAGGGAGAGGGAGAGGGAGAGGAAACAAAAGGGAGACCCAGTTCAGAGGTACCAGGTTATCACCAGGGCTACACAGAAGAGGGAAGACTGTTACTATAAACTGCTGTGTTTAGTGACAAGTGGACTCAGTTACAAAAAGTGGCAGGAAAGAAAACAAAGGTAATTTAACGCTTTGCCTGATTTTTTTTTTTTTTTAATGGCTGGCTAGGCTTGCCCTGGGGATGGGGCTGGTGCCGCTTGTGGTGCTTGCAGTTGCCTAAGCTTTCCTAAGCAGAGGCTTTAGACTGCTGAACTATCTCGCCAGCCCCCTGACTGTTTATTATGCACCCCATGTCTCCCTGAGAGGTTTACAAGTGCCCTCTTTCTTCATTCTTGCAGCAACTCCAAGAGGTAGATATACATCCCTGTTCTGCAGTTAACTAGTGGCTCAGAGAGGTGAGGTCACTTGCCTGCAGCCCAGCAGCTAGAACAGGGGCAGAGTGAGGAGGGTGTGACTCGAAGCTGACTTCAAAGTCCTGGAAAGGTATGGCCTGAGTTAGGAAGAAGAAAAAAAGCCCCAGAGCTCAGGCTCAAGTGACTGTGAGGCCCTGAAACTTCCTACCATCCTGCCAGGGTATCTTCAGCTTAGAGCACTGGCCTGAAGTCGCTGAATTGGAATCCTCATCATTCTAACCCATCCCCAAATGCCATATAAAGTATTTCAGTGATGTGCACATTCAGCTCGGCAACTATGATCTGTCTGAATCTCTTTGACTGTGCTCTGAACCCCTTCAAGTACTTGAGAATGAGAGCAGTGAAGTTTCAACTTGGTGGAATTTCCTGCTTTACTGAGCAGTGCCAGAATTGCTCCATCATGTTATAAAAAAGGGGGACAGCTTTTTCTTCCTTTAAAAAAAAAAAAAAAATAGCAATCTTTCAGTAAATCCTAATTTAAAGCTTTCTTAGTCCAAAAGATAATTATTTGGACCATATAAATGCTGCATGCGGGTGTAACAGGGATTGCATACATAGCTATAAAAAATACTTGGCTCTGTCATTTTCTTAAAATTGCTGTGTTGTTACCATTTTTATTGAGTTAATTAAAAGACCATAAAAATCAATTCAAACATGTTTGCAAACAGATTTTCAAATTTCATAAAGTGTGCGCAGTTGGTAGGCCGAAGATAAGAAAATGACAGCCATCTCTCTGTACAGCTTTAGTGGGGTCATTTACTCTCTCATCCATCTGGCCAGTATCTCGTGCCATGGGCCAAACACTGGGAAAGACACTGCCCCTGCTCCTTACTGGGCGGCGTCCTCAGTGTGGAGAAAGGCAGAAGCTGAAGGGCACCAGTGAGATCAGCAGGCAAAGCTTTTAAGGAAGGGACTACATAGTAGGTATGTTCAAGTATGAGGACCATCTCTTGGCAAATACTCACTTGTGCCACTGCCCTGAGAGAGCAGCTTTTTTTTTTGTCTTTTTGAGACAGGGTTTCGCTATGCAGTTCAGGCTGGCTTTGGGCTCAGTTTTGTAGCCCAGGCTGGTCTTGAACTCACATCAATCCTCCTGCCTCAGCCTCCCAAGTGCTGGGATTACAGGCGTGCGCCACCACACCCGGCTGAGAGCAGCTTTAACAGGCACAAATGAGCAGGAAAACAACATGGCTGCATCCAACAAATTTTCGCTGACAGACACTGAAATTGGAATTTCACATATATCCATATTCATGGGAAATAAAGTGTTATTTTTTCTTATTTTTTTTCAACCACTTAAAAATATAAACACCATCCTCATTTTAGGGGCCATATCCAAAGCATGAGATTCACAGAATCTGTGTTTTATTGCTAACAAGAGAGGTGCCATCTTATAGTTGACCTAATATCCAGAGAAGATGCTGGGAGACTCCACTGTTCACGAAGCTTCTAGAGCAATCTATAAGGCATCTCGAGTGAGCCTGAAGGATTCCATCCCTCATCTGTTGGTCACTGAACAAGTCCACTGAAGTCAAAGATGGTTTCATGCTCCATTCCACGCCGTGGCCTTAGGTGACTTTCCTTGCCCCCTAGTGGCCTTGGAAATCTGCTCCAAGCTTGATAAAGTACTAATTGTGCTTTCTTTCTTTTTTTGTGTTTTTAAGCAAGTGTTGCATAACTGATTA
Source organism: Myocastor coypus (assembly GCA_004027025.1). Classification (NCBI taxonomy): domain Eukaryota; kingdom Metazoa; phylum Chordata; class Mammalia; order Rodentia; family Myocastoridae; genus Myocastor; species Myocastor coypus. Next base: position 20,630 of record PVJA010017099.1, on the reverse strand, counting down.
AAAAACCAAGCCAATCCTTTTCTGAAAATCTGAAGATACATTAGCCTGCAAATCAAAACCCAGAGATCCAAGTTACAACCAAAGGCAATTTTCATGGTCAACTTCTAAAATTATGCAAACAGTGCTCTCAGTGGAAATGAGGAGCCCCTAGGTTACTCCCAGAGCAGAGTCCTGCCTCCACTGCTCCGTGCCAGCCACCAGCCAGCTCAGTTATAATGAAAGAAACATAACTTAGCTCATGTGAGTGGCCTTCAGTGGGCAAATGTTCAAGCACATTAAGGTTTTAATATAATTATAATTATAGAACATGTTCAACCAATTAACCACAAATATGCTGTTTATCTGAAAGGCTGCCAACACTCTGAAATGCAGTCAAAATAACATTAGGCTGTGGTCCTTAAGCAAAGAATACACATTGAATCAAAAGAGAGATCAGAAACAAAAGGCCAAAATAAATGTTTTATTTGATATTTTATGAATATTTCTTCAAATGCCAGATTAAAATATGTCATCTCAACTGCCCATATATTTATTTGATGAAATCAGATTAAGAGAGTTCATGGCACTGTTGAAAACATCATAAACCAAAAAGAGAAAGAAAATGTGCATATTTTATAAATCTTGGCTTCTATAACACTAGCCTGAGTGTAAAGTATGTTTAAAAAAAAATCAAAATTAGAACAAATCACATTTTTAAGTGATTTAGAAATCTCTCAATGTTCCTTGTATCTTTCCTAGTTAAAACATACAAGAGTACAAGTAAAATTAAACTTCGTTTTAGCAAGTAAATAACATAAGCCTTCTCATTCCCCAACTAAAGAATTAAAATAAGAAACTAGTTGTACAATCTGTATATATACAATTTGTACTGCTGTAAAAGCATATTTTGAAAAGTGCTCCCTAAATAATTAAGCTATTCCTTTTACCATACTTCCTATATTATAGAAGTCATCTTCCCACTAAGAATCAATAAGTCATTCCTCATGTCAGTCATTTTTCTCCATTTAACGGAATGGACTAAAGTCCGACACGGCAAGTTACATTACCTTTGAATTATGTGTGTAATTTAAAATTCAAAGTACTGCGCTAAGGAGCTTTTTAGACTGACCACTCTACACTCTCTTCATAAATATGGGCCCTCACAGGCCCTTCTGACAGATTTACCGAACAACAGGAGTTTGAGTCGTTAAGACTCCAGCCCTACAGGAAAGCCGCTCTCCATAACAATGCCGCAAGAACAATTCTCTTTCAGAGCGCCACAAAGCAAACTGTCATATATCATTCACCAGGAAACATAGCTATGTTTCGAGATTAATGGTAAAGCCATTCTCAGGCATCTTGGCTTTAATTACAAATAAACACGTGGGCAGATATTGACTCATTTGCTCAGGCTGCGCTGGGGGTCTGCACTGCCAAGAATGCTTTGTTGGATAGATCCAATCCTTGGTCAAAAATTCGAAGGCAGGCACCTCAAAGAACAGCAGATTAAAGAAACTGTCACCAGTTAATTAAGTGCATCAAAGTGGAGGAAAACTATAGACAGATGGACAAATGAACATCTTTAAGTGTGCCAGAGCACAAACCCTGTTAACAATTCAGTAAGGTGACATTTATAAACTTCAGTTGCATACATGAATTGGTGTACTTTTGATTAGAAACAAAATCCAATGACCTCATTCTTCTCGGAAATACAAAGAAAGTAACTATTGGAAATTTCAATGACAACTATTACAATTTGTGACCTACTAACTCACCAAAGAGGCTGGCAAGATTGGTAAAAACACCTGTCAACCCACATACCATTTCTCTTTCTAGACCATTATATTTTTCACAGGTTTTCTTCAAAAGAATTAAGAATTAAGTCATCTAAGAATTATCTCTTAGGTGAGATAAAAGAAAGTAAAATTGCACAGCACTGCATTATCAAATACTCTGTTGTTGTTGTTTTAGAAAAAGCAGTAATAGGCTACTTGCATGTAAAATGTGGGTCTCAAATCCCTCCATATATGCGTGGGCTAACCCATTTATTTGTTTGGAATTCTTTCCTCTCCCCTGCAACAGTGGGACAGTGCACTCTTCTTTGGAAAATTGTTACCACAGATCCTCAAGGGGAAAATGCCCTCCGATGGCTGTTGCCCTATTCCTTCTCACTGCCCCACAGCCCAATAACTCTATTTATCCATTTTTCATTAGTAAGTACTTCCCATAGCTGTCCACACTACCTGATGCTGAACAACCCTACTAGACTATACCACTTTACTGAATCACTTTAGGATGTACATGTTTTTGCAGGGAGGGTCATCAAAAAAATCAGCTCACCTTGCCTCAGTTTTATTCTTACAAACTTGGCATTCTGAAAACAAGTCATATAAATGTCTTTAAAAAAAAAAAAAAAGTAGTAGCTCTCATGTATTCAGCTTTAACATCAGCATGGCCTGAAGCACAGAAGAAGCAGACTGGCAGAGTTCCACTGCCAATCTAGGTGCAGCTTTCCCGTGAAGCACCCGGATGCCCAGCAGGACTCCCAGCCAGAGCCACCTTCCACTCCACTCCAGCCTGACACCCCAACTCTTTCCCCACCAGCTGCTAACTTAACACACTTTGTGAGAATAGCAGAACCTTCCCACTGGGTGTTACTTTTGCACAGCAACACTCAACAATTTTGAATTAGGAGACTGCAAGGATAATTGCTTTTTCTTTCCTTCTCCCATATTGACTCCTTTTTCTCTTCTTAAACTTTGGATGTTCTACCTCATTCACAAAGTGTAGCAGCCTGCACTGAAGTAATGGGCACATGCCTGTAAGTCAGTCTACAACAGCAAAGGCACACTCAATAGGCCTTGTAAACCACCACCCAACAGGTTTGGTTTGAATGAAAGGAGGTTCCCTGGACAAGAACGGACATTTTATTAGTTTTTCCTTCTAAAGTGATCACATCTACAGATACAGCAGATATTACAAATGTATTGGGCCCCTGTAGGACATAAGAAGGGTCAGCACAAATTCCCCTGGCAAAACCATCCTGTGGCAGTACGCATTGCTAATAAGGGGGAAGGAAATAAACCCATTCTTTTCTCTTGCAGAGAACCTTACACTAGTGTGGACAACCTTACACTTTCCAAATAAATGGATTAAAACAACCACCACAACAAAATTAAGGCCAATCCAGATCAAATAACTACACCCTGCATTATTTTTATTACTGCACGGTGATGGCTCTCAGAGTTCAGTGGCATGCGTCCTATCTCTCAGTAATGAATTTCATATATGTAAGTGCTGCTGGAAAAAAAGCAAACTCATAAATAATTCAACATGCTGTCTCCTGCCAAGTGATCATATATTGTTCATGTTTCACCTGCCATATTAAATAAAAATTAAAAAGTATTTCCTCTTTTCATTTAACAGCCCTAAGCTATAATTGGAGGTGACCACACAAAGTGTTTTGAATACTGCAGGCAGTCAAAAAAATATTGCTTAAATTGCAGAGCTGAAAAATATTCACTAGGAACAGCTAAAATAAAGAAATATGTGAGTTAAGTCTTAAGGAAATATTTGTCTTCAATGATGTCTCCAAAACTGCTTCATTATAAAAATCCATATTGAGTAACAAGGAACATGAAAGAGTTTCAATTCAAACTTGGGAAAAGATAGGACACGCTGGCATCTTTGGATGGGCATAATGAGGCAGGCCACCCCTCAAAGCCTTCTTTTCCCATGCCTTCGTGGGTAATTATTATTTAACTAGTCTTTAAATTATTTTAAAACATAGTTTAAAGCTAGTCCAATGAAAAACAACCTAACACTTCTGCTTAAACTTTTGCTCTGACTTCATAAGTCAGAATCAGAGGAGATGGCACTTTTATGGGTCTTCACACTTTTTCCTGAATTCTGATTAATCCACATCCTTATTGAGCCACAGCTCTACGGTAGACACAAAACACAAACTAAGCTGAGAGACAGTCATGTGACATCTAAGAAATGGCAGCATACACTAGTTTCATTTGGAGGTGGTAACACAATTTCTTCTGAACAAAGGGTCTCTTGGTGCCATGAATGGGTCAAAGTTAGAACAGTTTTTGTGGTTCTGGAAAAGAGAATTTTCTGTTTGTCAAAACAAAAAGGATAAGAATAAGAACAATACATATCTGGTAAAGATGCTGCTCCAAGAACTTAGGCTAGTAGATCATTCCAACAGAGATTAAGATTTAAGGAGAGTAATATATGGCATAGGCTAACACAAAAGTACAGTTTGCCAAGAAAAAATAAAAACAGAAGAGCTAAGCCTTCCTTGGCACCAGGCATGATTCACTGGCATGGGGAGAATTTTTTTTCTGCTGTACAGTACTCACAGATGCCTGGCAGTTCTGACCTGTCCCCAAATTTTGAGAATGCTGGTTCAGCGTTCCAGTACTTTGTCCTGTTACATCACTAACATTGATGACACGTCCCCTTCTCTTTATGACAGGGAACTGCCAGAGCATGATGCCTGCAACTGCCACAGAGGATGGGTGCCCAAGATGACAAGAAGCTATGGCACAAACCAGTCTTTGGGGGGAGGGTTTGATAAAATTCATCCTAAAATCTGTAGAATCTTAACATAAAGAATGCCTTCTTAAATATAAAATTAATGCACCTCACATAGTTGTATTTATGATGTTCTAATTGGTGTACGCATATAACTAAGAAAATGTTGCAACCTAATTCAGTTTTTAAAATTTTTATTCTTTTCTTGTTATTGTTTCCATGTAGCCTTCAAAACTGGCCCAAATATACTGCTTATAAACCATAGCAAAAGCACATCAATTAAAACTAGTTATGTTTATTTAGAGAAAAAGACTCAAGTTCTAAAACCCAACGAACGCACTTTACTTAATTACAAAGACATAATGTACTATCTTTCTCTATCCACAAGAGTTCAGAGGACTGTAATTTTTATCACATGTTAAGTTTTCACTGAATCACAATATTATTAAGCTTTAAATCAGAGGACTGGTTCCTTCAGCTAAGTCTAACCACACTGGAAAGTAAAAGGGTAGGGGGGGACACCTCATCTGAGGCTGTAATACTTGCTGAAAAAAATCTACTTCAAAACATTAATCAAATTTTTCGCCTACTGGGCAGCCATATGGCACAGCAGCATGTGAATCTCACAAACTTGCTGATCTCCTGTAACTGGGTGCAATTAATTACGCTGGCTGCATCCATCTCTTGGATTTTCGCCTTGTGAAAAAAGTATTTATTGCAACAGCTTTTACAAAACAAGGGAATGAAAATCACAATTGATTAATGAGCTGAATGGAAATATTTCCGTTAGCAGATTTTTAAAATGAATAAGGATTAATACCACGGATAGAAATGAACACACGTCGAGCTCGCCTTGTATATCTGGACCCCCCAAAAGGTGGAGGAAGAGTGCGAAGAGATAGTGCCGGGAGCACTAACATGCATAATTCACTAGCAGGCTTTAGATCGCAAGTAATAAAGGCTTAAACTGGTGAAGTAATAAAGAGGTTGGCTTTACAAGGCACTATCCTGGGAGACAAAAAGCTTGTTCTTTGATTCGAAAACACAGATATTGAATACTCAGTGGGTGAAGAACATTACAAGCCTGACAAAGAAAGGAACAGAAGAGCTCTTAGAAGTAAGCAATCTACTTTGTCCTTAGCTATTTAGGCCTGAAGTCTGCTGCCCATATGGTTCAATTATGGTTTTAGGACCCCCCCCCCATAAAACTGAGCAAGCATCCAAAGGTAAGTTAGATGATAGAACTGTCCTTATCTGCCAGCAAGAGGGACAAACATGGAATAAATGCAACACCTTTTGCCACCCAAGTTCAGCATTTGACTTTCCCCAGCAGTGCATTCTCTGAGCCTTCACAGAGCTCCATTCTTGATATTCTCAAGGTTTCTGAGAAGCTTGGTCTCTCACTTGCTGGAGAAATAATAGACCCAAGGTCTACAGAGGAAGGGTTGCATTCTGCCTATTCCCAGAATTATCCTCTGGGTTTAAAACTATTCAAGCATGGGTCAGGGAGATAGCTCAGTGGAATAAGTGCTTGCCTGGCAAGTGCAGGGTCCTGAGTTCAATCCCCAGTACCTGCCACCAAAAAAAAAAAAAAAAAAAAAAAAAAAAAAAAAAAAA